>CAUYON010173602.1:0-11857 GCA_963573935.1 Arctocebus calabarensis | reverse complement strand
AAGTAGCTGGGACTACAGGCGCCAGCCACAATGCCAGCTATTTTTTGTTGCAGTTATTTAGATGACCCGGGCCAGGTTTGAACCCGCCACCCTCAGTGTATGTGGCTGGTGCCGTAACCACTGTGCTATGGGTGCTGAGCCAGTGCCTGACCTTTTCTTTTTTTTTTTTTTAAATTTCAGATTAATATGAAGGTACAAATATTTAGGCGACATTGTTTTAATCTTTTTTTTTTTTTTGAGACAGAGCCTCAAGCTGTCACCCTGGGTAGAGTGCTGTGGCATCACAGCTCACAGCAACCTCCAATTCCTGGGCTCAAGCGAGTCTCCTGCCTCTGCCTCCCAAGTAGCTGGGACTACAGGCACTTGCCGCAAGGCCCAGCCATTTTTTGGTTGCAGCTGTCATTGTTGTTTTGGCGGGCCTAGACTGGATTCGAACCCGCCAGCTCAGGTGTACGTGGCTGGCGTTTAGCCTGTTGAGCCACAGGCGCCGAGCCTGTTTTAATCTTTTTGTTTTGTTTTGTTTTTGAGACAGTCTCAGTTTGCTGCCCTCAGTAGAGTCTTGTGTCTTAGTGACCTCAAACTTTTGGGCCTAGGAGATCCTCTTGCCTGAGCCTCCAGAGTAGCTGGGACTATAGGTGTCTGCCACAATGCCTGGCTACTTTTAGAAATGTGGTCTTGCTCTTGCTCAGGCTGGTCTCAAACTCCTGAGTGCAGGCAATCCACCTACCCTGGTTTTTCAGAGTGGTAGGATTTCAGGTATGAGCCACCTGCCAGGCTCCATTGTTTTCATTGCTAAGGTAAAGTTCAAGTTGTAATTGAGCCCTTCACCTGGTGGAATGCTGAACCTCATGTTGTGCACACTGACTTCTTTTTAAAAGTATACATTGTGCTTTCTCTGACTAACTCAGTATTCCAGATAAAGCAATCTCCTCACCCACTGATGATTACTCCCTTGAAAATTTTAGATGTGGGTTCCAGATATATGGTTTTATTTTACCTTTTTTTTTTTTCTTCAGTTTGCAACAAGAGTTACACTCAGGTTTGGCATCCGTAGCACAGTGGTTACGGCACCACCCACATGCACAGAAGCTGGCAGGTTCGAGCATGGCCCAGGTCAGCTAAACAACGACAACTCCAACAAGAAAATGGCTGGGCATTGTGGTGGGAACCTGTAGTCCTAGCTACCTAGGAGGTAGAGGCAAGAAAATCGCTTAAGCCCAAGAGTTTGAGGTTGCTGTGAGCTGTGATGCCATGGCCCTCTACCGAGGGTGACATAATGAGACTCTGTCTCAAAAAAAAAAAGAGTAACACCCAGTGGCCAAGTTGCTAGTTAGATTATTAAAAAACCAATACCAAATCTATAGATATAACTGGTGGTATTTACTGATAGCTGAGGAAAAAAGAATCGCGTAACTTGAAAAAACTTCTGAAAAGAGGATCGATCATAGAAACCCCAAGTTGGAAGGGACTCTTAAGTTCCAGAGAGTGATGTGATTTAGATTTCACAGGTTCGGCCATGAACTGTATGAATTAGGAGCTACGTTTCCTGGGAACTATAGGTTAATGGAAGTTGATATTCAGAAAAGGGAAGATGTGCCTATAAATAGATTTTCTTGAGAATGGTTTCTAAAAGGAAGAAGAGGCTCGGCGCCTGTGGCTCAAGCAGCTATGGCGCCAGCCATGTACACCTGAGCTGGCAGGTTCGAATCCAGCCTGGGCCCGCCAAATCACAATGACGGCTGCAACCAAAAAAAAAAAAAAAATAGCCAGGTGTTGTGGCGGGCACCTGTAGTCCCAGCTACTTGGGAGGCGGAGGCAAGAGACTCGCTTGAGCCCAGGAATTGGAGGTTGCCGTGAGCTGTGATGCTACAGCACTCTATCCAGGGTGACAGCTTGAGGCTCTGTCTCAAAAAAAATAAAAATAAAAATAAAAATAAAAATAAATAAAAAAATAAAAGGAAAGAAGATTCTCCTTCCTCAAGATGCTACTAAGAAGGTGCTGATTAGATATGGGTTTTAATTTTTTTCTGTTAACTACCTCAAGGCAGAACCCAGGGAGCTGCTACCAGGACCAGAGTCTGCCTGGCCAACCCTATAGGACCGATGCCGTCTCAATCTCTTGATGTGGTTGACAATGAAAAATTTCAGAGACAGAGGAAAGTAAGGAGTACTGTAACAAAATACACACCCTAACCCAAACTTAACAAATTTCAGCAATTTTCCATATTTGCTTTGGATCTCTATTGATGAACAGCAAATAGATTGAAGTCCAACCGACATTCCTTTTGTACTTTTCTCCTGCTCTATTCCTGTCTCCAGAAGTAATCAACATCCTAAAGTCAGTACATGTATTTCCTGTTTATTTTTTATTCATGTGTATGATTCTGTGATGAAAAGACAGCATCTGTCAATGTTGTAAGTTCTAAATCTAGTTTATTAGTGCTCTTCTGTAAAAGTGGCCATTTGGATTTCTGAGCCCTGGAAACATCTGGAAGGCTAGCAAGGGATATTCTGCCACACTGTGTTCCTCTGTTGGAGTCTTTAGCTTGTTGGTCCAAATTGTCAACTCTCTGAGACTAAAGTGCCAGTACATGAAGTAATATTTACTAAGACAAGGAACAAGAGCTGTTTGAAGAAACTAAGTGAATAGCAAAGTAAGCCATTTAAGAATTAGTTCAGGCTCAGCGCCTGTGGCTCAGCAGGCTAAGGCGCCAGCCACGTACACCTGAGCTGGTGGGTTTGAATCCAGCCTGGGCCCGCCAAACAACAATGACGGCTGCAACCAAAAAATGGCTGCGCGTTGTGGCGGGTGCCTGTGGTTCCAGCTACTTGGGAGGCTGAGGCAGGAGACTCGCTGGAGCCCAGGAATTGGAGGCTGCTGTGAGTTGTGATGCCACGGCACTCTATCCAGGGTGACAGCTTGAGGCTCTGTCTCAAAAAAAAGAATTAGTTCAGAGAAAGGGGTAGCAGTTTACTTCCTAAATAGATTTTTACCTCAGTCTGGAGGTTTTTCTTCTCCCCATACCTTTTTTTTCTATTATTTTTTCTTTCTTTTCTTATTAATAGGTAAGAGCAACCAAAATTTTATTTTTTCTTTATTTGATTTATTTTCTTTCTTTCTTTTTTAAGACAGACTCTCACTACGCTGCCCTGGGTAAAGTGCCATGGCATCACAGCAACCTCATACTGTTGGGCCTGAGCGATTCTCTTGCCTTAGCCTCCCAAGTGTCTGGGACTACAAGCGCCCGCCACAATGCCCAGCCATTTTTTTGGTTGCAGTTGTCATTGTTGTTTGGCAGGCCCAGTCTGGGTTCAAACCTACCAGCTTTGGTATATGTGGCTGCAGGCTCCGAGCCGTATTTATTTATTTTTTGTGTTGCCCAGGCTAGAGTGCAGTAGTGTTAGCCTAGCTGGCAGAAACCTCAAACTCCTCTGTTCAAACGATCCTCTTGCCTCAGCCTCCCAAGTTGCTGGGACTATAGGCACCTGCCACAACACTAATTTTTGTATTTTTTGTAGAGAATGGAGCATTACTCTTGCTCAGGTTAATCTTGAACTCCTGAGCTCAAGTAATCTACCTGCCTCAGCCCCCCAGAGTGCGAGGATTACAGGCCTGAACCACTGCATCTGGTCCCAACCGATATCTTAAATCTGTCCACTATAAGTTTGTGAAGTCCTGTAACTTCCCCAAAATAGAATCACATGGTGTGTGCTCTTTGACACGATGCTTGACACAGCATAATTTTTTTTTATTTTTTTGTAGTCCCTTTATTGCCCTCTGTAGAGTGCCATGGCGTCAACACAGCTCACAGCAATCTCCAACTCCTGGGCTTAGGCGATTCTCTTGCCTCAGCCTCCCAAGTACCTGGAACTACAGGCACCTGCCACAACGCCCTGCTATTTTTCTGTTTTGCAGTTCGGCTGAGGCCAGGTTTGAACCTGCCACCTTTGGTATATGGGGCCGGCGCCCTACTCGATGAGTCACAGGTGCTGCCCAGCATAATGTTTTTTGAGATTCATCCAAGTTGTTGCAAGTATCGTAGTCACCCGTTTTTATGGCTGTACAATATTTTGTTTTATGAATATGCCACAGTTTGTTTTATCTATTATCCTATTGGTGGACACTAGGATTGTTGCTAGTTTCAGACTATCATGAATACTGCTGTATAGAGAGCACGCCATGAGGTGACAGGGCCCCACAGCCTGGGGAACATTCAGGGCCCTAACTGCTTGTCCCTTCCCAAAACAACCATATTCCTTTCCTTATGCTCCCTAGGCCAGAAGTCACCTACCTCTTTCTTTGTCTAGTTAATTTTTAGGAACTATGAAGAAATCCTTATGATCTTTCCCTTTTCACTTCTTATCGTATGTTAACAAAGTTGAGTAGAAGCCATTAACAGGATGATTTGTCTTCATTGAAGTCATTTACATTTTCCAATGATACTGTGAGACCAAAGATATGTCTTTTGTCTATGCTACTTCCCGTAGACGACCCAGTCAAGATACTATAAAATAAAGCTGAGTTTGTGCTTTGCGGCTGGCTGCAGCCCTCAGCTCAGTCCAACCTCCCCATCCCATCTTTCATCTCTGTGTCTTCTCTTGTGTTATATTTTCCTCAGTGGTCCACTCTGATTCTTTCCCCTTCTCTGTGTTGGTTCGCAAAACTGCTATATGAATGTTCGTGTATATATGTTTGAATGGACATATGTTCTTGATTTCCTTGGGTAATTATCTAGGAGTAGGATTGCTGGGCCACATGATAAATATATGTTTAACTTTATTATGTTTTTTAAGAAAAGCTATCATCCAGGCTGGAGTGCAGTAGCATGATTATAGCTCACTGCAGCCTCAAACTCCTGGGCTGAAATGATCCTCCTGCTTCAGCCTCCTGAGTAGCTGGTACTACAGGTACATGACACCACACACAACTAATGGTCTTTAACTTTTTGTAGTGACAAGTTCTCACTACGTTACCCAAGTTGGAGACTTTATAAAGTACTCCAAACTGTTTTCCCAAGTGGTCGTACCCTTCAACATTGCCACTAGTAATGAAGAAGAGTTCACTAGAACTTGGTGAGGATAAGTCTCCAAATCCTTACCAACACTTGGTATTGTCAGTGTTTTTAATTTTTATCCATGGCTGTAAATGTATAATGGTATCTCATTGATTTTTTTTCTATTAAAAAATTTTTATTGGCTTGGTGCCTGTGGCTCAATGGGCTAAGGTGCCAGACACATACACCTGAGCCAGTGGGTTCGAATCCAGCCTGGGCCCGCCAAACAACAATGACAGCTGCAACCAAAAAATGGCCAGGCGTTGTGGCGGGCGCCTGTAGTCCCAGCTACTTGGGAGGCGGAGGTAAGAGACTCGCTTGAGCCCAGGAATTGGAGGTTGCTGTGAGCTGTGATGCCACGGCACTCTATCCAGGGTGACAGCTCGAGACTCTGTCTCAAAAGAAAAAAAAAACGAAAAAGTTTTCATTAATTAAACCAAATTTTTTTTTTCATAGAGACAGTGTCTCACTTTATCGCCCTCAGTAGAGTGCCAAAGCATCACATAGCTCATAGCAACCTCCAACTCCTGGGCTTAGGCAATTCTCTTGCCTTAGCCTCCCAAGTAGCTGGGACTATAGGCACCTGCCACAACACTCGGCTATTATTTTGATGCAGTTTGGCTGGGGCTGGGTTTGAACCTGCCACCCTCAGTATATGGGGCCGGTGCTGAGCCACAGGTGCTGCCCTAGTTAAAACTATTTTTTTTTTTTTTGAGGCAGAGTTTTACTTATTAACCCTTGGAAGAGTGCCAGAGCCTCACAGCTCACAGCAAACTCCAGCTCGCAGGCTTAGGTGATTCTCTTGCCTCAGCCTCCAGAGTAGCTGGGCTTATAGGCACCCACCACAACACCTGGCTATGTTTTTTTTTTTTTTTTAGTGTTTGGCGGGGGCTGGGTTTGAACTTGCCACCTCCGGCATATGGGGCCAGCGCCCTACTCCTTTGAGCCACAGGCGCTGCCCTCCACCCTCGGGCTATTTTTTTTGTTGCAGTTTGACCGGGGCTGAGTTTGAACCCACCACCCTTGGTATATGGGGCCGACGCCCTACAGACTGAGCCACAAGTGCCGCCCTAAAACTAATTTTAAAAGCTCTTTTTTTTTTTTGGAGATGGAGTCTCAAGCTGTCACACTTGGTAGAGTGATATGTAGTCATAGCTCACAGCAACCTGAAACTCTTGGGTTCAAGTGATTTTCTTGCCTCAGCCTCCAAGTAGCTGGGCCTATAGGCGCCCACCATAATGCCAGGCTATTTTTATAGATGAGGTCTTGCTCTGGCTCAGGCTGGTCTTGAACCTGTGAGCTCAGGCAATCTGCCTGCCTTGGCTTCCCAGAGTGCTAGGATTACATACATGAGCCACTGGGCCTGGCCTTATTTTATTTTATTTATTTTTTTGAGGCAGAGTCTCACTATGTCACCCTCAGAGTACTGTGGCGTCACAGCTCACAGCAACCTCAAACTCTTGGGTTTAAGTGATTTTCTTGCCGCGCCTCCCAGGTAGCTAATTAATTAATTAGTTTAATTTAATTTTAATTTAATTTAATTTTAACTTAAAGTGATTAATTTCCAAATTTTGGAAATTATATACTATTCTAAATAAAAGTTTTTCTCTTTTTCTTTCCTTTTCTTGCCAGCATTTTTATATCACACTACTGAGCAGGTTTTTGTTTGCACTTACGCTTGCAGCTCCAACATGCACTGCAAGTCCTGGCTGTTTTTTGGTTGTGGTTGTCATTGTTGTTCAGCAGGCCCAGGCCAGGCTCGAACCCTCCAGCCTTAGTGTATATAGCCAGTGCCCTACTCACTGAGCTATGGGCACCACCATGATTTTAAAATTTTTTTATAGAGGCTCAGCACCAGTGCACAGTGGTTACAGAACCAGCCACATACAAACACTGAGGGTGGCAGATTTGAACCTTGCCTGGACCATCTGAACAACAAAGACAACTGCAACAAAAAATAGCTGGGCGCTGTGGCAGGTGCCTGTAGTCCCAGCTACTTGGGAGGCTGAGGCAAGAGAATTGCTTAAGCCCAAGGGTTTAAGGTTGCTGTGAACTGTGACACCACGACACTCTACCAAGGGCGACATAGTAAGACTCTGTCTCAAAAAAAAAGTTTTTTATAGGATTGGCTGGGCATGGTGGCTCAGGCCTGTCATCCCAGCACTCCAGGAGACTACACTTGAGCTTAGTAGTTGGAGACCAACCTGAGCAAGAGCAAGATCCTATCTCTACTAAAAATAGAAAAAGTAGCCAGGCAGGCATTGTGGCAGGTGCCTGTAGTCCCAGCTACCAGGGAGGCTAAGGCAAGAGGATTGCTTGCCGTTGCTGTGAGCTATGATGCTAGGGTACTCTAACTAGGGTAAAAAAGTGAGGCTCTGCCCATCCTCTCCCCTGCAAAAAAAAAAAAAAAGAAAATTAATTAATCACATAAGCATGTGACAAATTTTGAAAATTGTATTCTGTTCCCAATAAAAGTTTTTCTCTCTTTCTTTCCTTTTCTTGCCAGCATTTTGATCTCACACTACTTAACAGGTTTTGTTTGTTTGCACTAGTGCTTGCAGCTCCAATAAATATTTCCTTACCGTGGTCACCATCACCTTCCCATCTATGGCAGTGGGGAGGGTTAGGCACGTGGTCTTCTCTGCCATCACGTCCAGTCTATCTCCTACCCTCGTTCTGCTCTTGAGACATCTACATCAACTTCCATGGCTTTAAACTAATTAAAAACTTGCCTAGGGCAGTGCCTGTGGCTCATCGAGTAGGGCGCTGGCCCCATATACCAAAGGTGGCGAGTTCAAACCCGACCTCGGCCAAACTGCAAAAAACAGAAAAATAGCCGGGCATTGTGGTGGGCACCTGTAGTCCCAGCCCCTCGGGAGGCTGAGGTAAGAGAATCACCTAAGCCCAGGAGTGGGAGGTTGCTGTGAGCTGAGTGATGCCACGGCACTCTACCGAGGGTGATAAAGTGAGACTCTGTCTCTAACAAAAAAAAAAATAAAAATAAAAATAAAAAACTTGCCTAAGTAACCAAGATTCTTACTTATCCTTACATTTTTCTAATCATTAATGGATAATGAAAGCTTCATGGGCACAGACGCTAGTAACAATAGTGATCTAAGAACATAAATATTTTATTAAGTTGTTTAATGGCCCAGCAATTTTATGAAGCAGGAATTATCGCAATTATCACCCCCATTTTACACAAAAGGAATCCGAGGTCCAGAGGGCTTGTGTAATTGGCTCAAAATCATACACCCAGTAAGTAGCTAAGCTAGGATACATACCTGGTCTGTCTCTAGAGCCTGTATACTTTACCAAAATGTTACATTGTTGAAATCAACCCACAAAATGACTTTATTTGTAGATTGCACAGCATCTATATTATTTCTAGTTCTTTTTTGTTTTTGTTTGAGACAGAGCCTCAAGCTGTCACCCTGGATAGAGTGCTGTGACATCACAGCTCACAGCAACCTCCAACTCATGGGCTCAAGTGAGTCTCCTGCCTCTGCCTCCCAAGTAGCTGGGACTACAGGTGCCTGCCACAACACCTGGCTAGTTTTTAGTTGCAGCCGTCATTGTTGTTTGGCAGGCCCGGGCTGGATTCGAACCCGCCAGCTCAGGTGTATGTGGCCAGTGCCTTAGCCGCTTGAGCCACAGTTACTAAGCCTATTATTTCTAGATTAATACTGTTCTATGAAGTGGAGCTGCAAGGGATCTCAGAAAGCAAGGAACAGAGCCTCCCTTACCTTGTAGCTCAGGGGCTTTCCATTCTCCTCAGCTGCCATCCTGGACGTGGTGCTTCCTTGGTTTGGAAACCGCCACTCTTTAGCACCTCCAAATAGTGGGGTCCCCAGGATGATTGTCACAGTGGTTGTCTGTGCTTCTAGTGAACTGCATCCATTCTTTAGCCTCTCTGGACCACTCTCCAGATCATACTTCTTCTATTGAGGCCTATTCTCAGACACCTGTTGTAGCACCTGTCTGAAAATAATCTGGTAAATTTAGGCAAAAGGTCTCCTCTAGGCAGACCTCCATGAGTTCTACCACGTGTTAGATTCTCTGCGGACATGCATATAAATAAAATAGCTGCTCTCCAAGGGCTTATAAATAGTATTATCAACTAATATTTATTAAATCTCTAAAAAGTTTATTTCTTTCTTTTTGTTTTGAGACAGAGTCTCACTGTGTTGCAAACAGTATTGCTGTTTAGTAGGGCCAGGCGAGGTTTGAACCCACCAGCCCCGGTGTATGTAGCCGGCACCCTAACCACTGAACTATGGGTGCTGAGCCTCTAAAAGGTTTCCTTTCCTTTCCCTTTCCCTTTCCCTTTCCTTTCCTTTTTGTAGAGACAGAGTCTCACTTTATCACCCTCAGTAGAGTGCCAGGGCGTCACATAGCCCACAGCAACCTCCAACTCCTGGACTTAGGCGATTGTCTTGCCTCAGCCTTCCAAGTAGCTGGGACTATTAGGCACCCACCACAACGCCCAGCTATTTTTTTTTTTTTTTTTGAGACAGAGCCTCAAGCTATCACCCTGGATAGAGTGCTGTGGCATCACAGCTCACAGCAATCTCCCAATTCCTGGGCTCAAGAGAGTCTCTTGCCTCCGCCTCCCAAGTAGCTGGGACTACAGGCGCCCACCACAACGCCTCGCCATTTTTTGCTTGCAGCCATCATTGTTGTTTGGCAGGCCTGGGCTGGATTCGAACCCACCAGCTCAGGGGTATGTGACTGGCGCCTTAGCCCGTTGAGCCACAGGCGCCGAGCCGCTTTAAAAGGTTTCTATACAGAACAAAGTTTATACATATAACTTACCCCAACGCCCCTTTTGCCCCTCCTTCTACTAGCTTTTATTTTTACTTCATATATTTAATAAATGTACTGAATGGTTTCTTTGTCCAACATTATTGTTTCACTATTTATTTGAAGTTAGTGATCTAGATTTCTAAGTCTTCTCTGCCACTTATCAGCTGAGTGACTTCAGCAAATTATTTAACCCCTTTGAGCCTCTTTCCAAGTAAAGGGAGAATAATAACTGTACCCATATTTTCTGAGTTATGGGACTCAAAAGAAGTAACGAAATTCTTTGAAAATTCTGCTCTTTGGCTCGGCGCCTGTGGCTCAGCGGGCTAAGGCGCCAGCCACGTACACCTGAGCTGGCAGGTTCGAATCCAGCCCAGACCCGCCAAACAACAATGACGGTTGCAACCAAAAAATGGCCGGGCGTTGTGGCGGGCGCCTGTGGTCCCAGCTACTTGGGAGGCGGAGGCAAGAGACTCGCTTGAGCCCAGGAATTGGAGGTTGCTGTGAGCTGTGATGCCAGGGCACTCTATCCAGGGTGACAGCTTGAGGCTCTGTCTCAAAAAACAAAAAACAAAACAAAACAAAAGAAAATTCTGCTCTTTCTGAGACCTATAGAAAAAAGAACTTGAACTTCACAGTCAAAGGATCCAGATTCCTGGCTTCTCTGAACTTAGGACAGAGTCAGTGATAATAGGGCCCTGTGCAGGATCAGGTGCTTAGGAGGGCTAATCCAGGAGGAAGAGGGCCTGGGACCTGACTGCCTGCCCATGCTTCATTGCTTCCTTTGCATTCCCTCTGTTCTCCTTGAATAATCAAATTACAATTGTCATACCATCAGATTTCAGAGATTTACATAGAGGAGGCCTTGACTGACAGGAAGAAGGCATTCTTTTTTTTTTTTTTTTGAGACAAAGCCTCAAGCTGTCACCCTGGATAGAGTGCTGTGGCTTCACAGCTCACAGCACCCTCCAATTTCTGGGCTCAAGTGAGTCTCTTGCCTCCGCCTCCCAAGTAGCTGGGACTACAGGCACCCGCCACAACGCTTGGCCATTTTTTGGTTGCAGCTGTCATTGTTGTTTGGCGGGCCTGGGCTGGATTCGAACCCGCCAGCTCAGGGGTACGTGGCTAGCGCCTTAGCCCGTTAAGCCACAGGCACTGAGCCCCCAGCTGTTTTTTTTTTGTTGTTGCCGTTGTCATTGTTGTTTAGCAGACCTGGGCTGGGTTCAAACCCACCAGCCTTGGTGTATATGGCCAGCATCTTTCTTAGTGAGCTATGGGCGCCATCCACCAGAAGTTCCCACCTGGCACACACACATCACCACTTTACGCACACCCCCATACCCCACATTTCACCTTTTCCTCCCTCCCCCTCACAGGCTGGGAAGTGAGTTTGAGACCTCTGACATACCTCAACACCCTTGTGTTTTTTTCGTATTTTTTTTTTTTTTTTTTGAGACAGAGTCTCACTTTGTCACCCTTAGTGGAGTGCCATGGTTGCTCACAGCAACCTGCAGCTCCTGGGCTTAAGCAATTCTCTTGTCTCAGCCTCCAGAGTAACTGGGGCTACAGGTGCTCACCACAACACCTGGCTATATTTTTGTTGCAGTTCACCTGGGGCTGGGTTTGAACCCGCCCCCCTCGGTATATGGGGCCGGCGCCCTACTCACTGAGCTACAGGTGCCGCCCAACACCCTTATTTTGCAAAGGAGAAACACGAATCCTACAGAAGGAAGAGACTTAACTAACATTACTGGAGGCTCCAGCTGGGTCCCAAGTCCCCACATGCAATCCTATGTTTCTTTCAAAGTACAAGCTGTGGGCTCAGCGCCTGTGGCTCAACAGGCTAAGGTGCCAGCCATGTACATCTGAGAGGGCGGGTTCGAGTCCAGCCCGGGCCTGCCAAACAACAATGACGGCTGCAACCAAAAAATGGCCGGGCGTTGTGGCAGGCTCCTGTAGTCCCTGCTACTTGGGAGGCGGAGGCAGGAGACTCACTTGAG
>CAUYON010173601.1:0-23362 GCA_963573935.1 Arctocebus calabarensis | reverse complement strand
GGTATGACAGGAGGGTGGGTTGTTGGTCTCACCCCTCCCAGGTGTGACAGGAGGGTGGGCTGTTGGTCTCACCCCTCCCAGGTGTGACAGGAGGGTGGGTTGTTGGTCTCACCCCTCCCAGGTATGACAGGAGGGTGGGCTGTTGGTCTCACCCCTCCCAGGTGTGACAGGAGGGTGGGTTGTTGGTCTCACCCCTCCCAGGTGTGACAGGAGGGTGGGCTGTTGGTCTCACCCCTCCCAGGTGTGTCAGGCAGGTGGGCTGTTGGTCTCACCCCTCCCAGGTGTGTCAGGCAGGTGGGCTGTTGGTCTCACCCCTCCCGGGTATAACGACAGGGGCTTGTGACTAGTAAGTCACCATGCTCTTTGCATTGACCAATGCAGAGCTGTATGACCTGAGCAGAATTCAGAGACATTCCTTTAATGCTTCCTTTTTCTTCTGTGTTTCTTCTGCTGTTTACTAGTAAATATAGGGAAAGATCCGTGCAGAGTGACCCACAATATCAAGCTGGATATCTGAAAGTTCACAGACATAGAAACATTATTAGAAGCTATAAATTTTTATATTACTTTCCAACCTGCAATACTTCTATGCAAAAATTTTCAAAGTAAATCTCCAGTTTGTGATTGATGGGTTTAGCTCTGTTTCTTACTTGGAAGAGCATACAGGGATTGTCTAAGGCAGCAGTTCTCAACCTGTGGGTCGCAACCCCTTTGGGGGCGGAAGGACCCTTTCACAGGGGTTGCCTAAATACATTCTGCATATCAGATATTTACATTTCAATTTGAAACAGTAGCAAAATTACAGTTATGAAGGAGCAACAAAAATAACGTGATGCTTGGGGGTCACCACAACATGAGGAACTGTATTGAAGGGGTGTGGCATTTGAGAACCATTGGTCTAAGGGAAACCAAACTTTAAAAAGGAAAAGTTGTAACTGACTTGAGGCTGAAGAATATACCATTGTTAATCAGCAACTAAGTGGCCAAGACTGTGTATTTTAATGTTCCTCTGAAATCATGTTGCCACCATCTTTCTTTGAGTTATAATAGGATATAATAAATACTCAGAGAACAATAAATTACACAATAATAATGTTGATCCATGTGAAGAAATTTCCATTTTTTTCAAATTTAATTTTAAATTTACAAGTAATCAGAATGAGTTAACCATTCACACGTCATGTCCCATATGGTTACATTAAGAAATTAGCTTCTGGCCCATGCATATGTGATGAAAGGTGTCATTTTGTCATTGTTTGTTAAAATACTTTGTAATTATGATCTGAGATCTCTAGGAATTCTGTTGATAACAGGCAAGAACAAACATTAACGTAGGAAAGAAACAAAGATAGAGATACTGTAGCATTTCACATTGCAACCCTGCCTGCCTTCTTTCTCGGACCAAGCATGATGGGTGCCTACTTGGTTTCCCCTTTTTTTCAGGACAAAGAAGATTTCTATCCTTGAAGAAGCATGACATCGTTCTATGCCTCAAATTACCCCTAAAGCTTTTCATGTGCAATGAAGAACATGCAATCAAAAAATAACCAGGCATACGAGAAACTATCACAATAAAGTTGAAGGTCAAAAAATAACAGAAGACAATAGAAATAAATTGGCCCAAATAATGAGATAATCTAATGGCTTTCAACATACCTATGAGTAATATGCTAAAAAAAAAAGCCAAGATTGAAACTTTCGAAAATTAACTGGAAAAAAAAAAAAAAGAAAAGAAAAACAAGCAGAAATCCTAAAACTAAAAAACACCACTAACATAACATAAAAACTCAGTGGCAGAGTTTAATAGCTGATTAGATACAACTGAGAAAGAATTACTGAGTTGGAGATTGATCAAGAAAAATACCCAGAATCATACAGGGAGAGACCCAAGAATAGAAAACACAGTCAAGGTCATAGGAGAGAAGGTGCAGAGCCCGATATGCATGATTGCTGAGAACAGAGAGAGGGAACATAGAAGCACTGACAGTAGATTAGAAAAGTCAATCACTGTATGTGCACACAACAGAAACTTGTACAGTAATAAAGATGAGCGAGTTGCTGATAAATGCAACAATGTTTAGATTTGACTAACACAGTATTACACATGTACACAAACTGTATAATTCCCTTTCTAGAAGGTTAAAAATTAAATCAGACCACAAATCTATCTTATTTAGTGCTGTGTACCTAGGAAAAGTCTTAAAATCCAGGTAAAAGTGGTGGCACCTGTGGCTCAGTGAGTAGGGCACTAGCCCCATGTAATGGAGGTGGCAGGTTCAAACTCGGCCCTGGCCAAAAACTGCAAAAAAAAAAAAAAAATTCGGGTAAGTAATCAACATCAAAATCATGGTTATGGTTGTTTTTGAAGGGATTTGAGATGGTTACAACTGTAAGAATCAAGCTGGTCTTCTGTAATGCCAGAAATTTTCTTTTATTTGTTTTTCCTAGATGGTGGTTGCTCTGCTGTATTTACTATTTACTTTATTCCCCTACACATAATTTAAGTCAATCTATGTAAAATAAACTCCTTTTAAAAATATTAAAAATTTTCTTTCCTAGTCTGCACGAAGCAGGTTTCTTCAAAATCTGGGCATGCATTTCTGACACTTGCACATTCCTTACCTTGACAGCTAGTTTTTAAGCCAGTTAACACTGTCTTCCAGAATACATGTTCACAGCAGTCTACATTGTTCAAAATATAACACTTTTAGAATGCATAAGATGCTGTCCTGGACATTTTATCAGAGTCCAAAAGACCAGTGTGCCCTCTCCCTGTCATCCCCCCCCCCCGTTGACACCCTGGTGCAGCCTGCTCCTTTCTGCCTTTTAAGGAAATCTTTAAAAGGCTTTTTACAATGGCATTTAGTACGATACATCACAAAGTCATATGACCAAGAATATTCACCCTACCCATGGCATCTTTTTCTGGCTATTTGTGTGTGTTTGCGCCTGTCCTAACTTCCAGAGGCACCGACATTCATGTCGCTCACATTAAAGTGTCTTCCCCAAATGATGCTGTAAAATAATAATTTTGTTGGCAAAGCAATGTGCAGAAGAAAAATTTTTCAATGGAATCTGAAAACTACTCTCTGAAAGGTAATTGGGACAGTCAGGGACACCTGATGTTTGGGCTCAAACAGTTTTATTTATTTACTTGTGTCTTCCTTAATATATCTCAAGTACCTTTCCATTTTATTAAATACTTGCTACAACAAAATGATGACGTGATGGAACAATGTTTATCCTGTTGCATCTATTTGGCCTTTGTTTCATTTTCTGGTAATTCACCCTCGGGGGTGAAACCCGTAGGCATGCCATTGTTTTCCTTCTTAGCATGACTGCTCAACACACACCTGACATACACTTCTAGGCTTCGATGTGTATTTCTCCGAAACACCATAACGTATGAATTTCCACGTACATCTCCTTTCAGTAGTCTGTGGCAGGCCTTTCGCACCTTGAGAATCACATGAAGTCAGCATCATTCTTCTTAACCATTTTCAAATTTGTGGGAGAGTAACATCATCTCTGTACTTTTAATTCATATTTAATTATTCCATACTAGTATTGACTCTTTCACAAATTCACCGGTGATGTCATTTTCATTTGTTCTTTTCTTTCAGGCCTCTCCTATCATTTGTTCATTGTAGTAAATCTCACGGTACTTTCTTCAGAATCTCCCCCGCACACTGGATCCTGTCCTGCTATCTTGAAGTAAAGCTGTGTCATCTCTGTGTTCCTGAGTTCACAGACACCTGTTATGCTCTGGACAGGCGGGGTCCGTCTCTGCAGTCTGCCTGTAGGCTGTGGTCAGCTGGTGAGCTGTCCACTGGCTGATTGATCTACTGTCTGGTGGTTGGCAGGCTGTTGGCTGAAGTGAGGGCTGAGTCACAATCCTCCCACCGTCTGAGTGATTTCTTCACCACTAGTGAAATCAGGGAGGGCACGGCCCTATACCAGCCTGAGCCAGGCAGTCAGCCTCAGGGACCCTGCTGTGGGGTGCACAGGGAGCTCGGAGCAAGTTCTCAACCATCTCCAGATTTGTTGCTATCTCTGTTAAATCTGTGATGTCTGAGTTGACCTGGGTTCAAATTCTGCCTCTGAAACTTATGAAATGTGAAACAATGGACAAGTTCTCTAAATCCCTGGGGTTCAGTCTTCCTCTCTCAAAAGCGTCATTGATTTTAATTGCAGCCTGGTGACAGGGAAGGCTGGGCTCCATGAGTTACAACGAGCACTGAGCACTCAGCACAGATTTTGCCCCTGAGGACCAGGAGACTCACTCAGCACTCAGCACTCAGCACAGACTCTGCCTCTGAGAACCAGGAGATACACTCAGCACTCAGCACAGACTCCAGGACCAGGAGACTCACTCAGCACTCAGCACTCAGCACAGACTCTGCCCCTGAGGACCAGGAGACTCACTCAGCACTCAGCACAGACTCTGCCCCCTGAAAAGGGCTCAACATATTTTAGCTGCTGTTACTGACTCAAATTTTTAGGTTTTTTTCTTTCTTTCTTTTTTCTTTTTTTGAGACAGAACCTCACTTTGTGGCCCTTACCATTATTTTATCATTGATAAGCCAATTAAAAACATTCAATGGGGAAAAGACTCCCTATTTAACAAATGGTGCTGGGTGAACTGGCTGGCGACCTGTAGAAGACTAAAACTGGACCCACACCTCTCACCATTAACTAAGGTAGACTCTCACTGGATTAAGATTTAAACTTAAGACATGAAAATATCAAAATAGTTAGAAGAAAGTGCAGGGGAAACTCTTGAAGGAATCGAACTGGGTGAATATTTTATGAGGAGGACTCCTCAAGCAATTGAAGCAATATCAAAAATACACTACAGGGACCTGATCAAACTAAAAAGCTTCTGTACAGCCAAGAACATAGTAAGTATAGCAAACAGACAGCCCTCAGAATGGGAGAAAATATTTGCAGGTTATGCCTCCAACAAAGGTTTAATAACCCGAATACAAGAGAACTCAAACGTATTAGCAAGAAAAGAACAAGTGATCCCATCTCAGGATAGGCAAAAGACTTGAAGGGGAAACTTCTCCAAAGAAGACAGGTGCTCGGCCTTTAGACACATGAAAAAATGCTCACCATCCTTTATCATCAGAGAAATGCAAATCAAAACTACTTTGAGATATCATCTAACTCCAGTAACATCAGCCCACATGACAAAATCCCAAAACCAGAGATGTTGGCATGGATGTGAAGAAAAGGGAACACTTCTACACTGCTAATGGGAATGCAAACTAATATGTTCCTTTTGGAAGGATGTTTGGAGAGTACTTAAGAGATCTAAAAATAGACCTGCCATTCAATCCTATAATTCCTTTACTAGGTATATACCAGAAGACCAAAAATCACATTATAACAAAGACATCTGTGCCAGAATGTTTATTGCAACCCAATTCATAATTGCTAAGTCATGGAAGAAGCCCAAGTGCCCATCGACCCATGAATGGATTAGTAAATTCCATGGTACATGTATACCACGGAATACTATGCAGCCTTAAAGAAGATGGAGACTTTACCTCTTTCATGTTTACATGGATGGAGCTGGAACATATTCTTCTTAGCAAAGCATCTCAAGAATGGAAGAAAATGTATCCCATGTACTCAGCCCTACTATGAAGCTAATTTAAAGGTTTCATATGAAGGTTATAACCCAACTATAGCACAAGAATATGGGAAGGGAGGGGAGGGAAGAAATTTGGGTGGAGGGAGGGTAATTGGTGGGGCCACACCTATGGTGCATCTTAGAAGGGTACAGGTGAAACTTACTAAATGCAGAATACAAATATCTTCACACAATAACTAAGAAAATGCCATGAAGGCTATGTTAAACAGTTTGATGAAAACATTTCAGATTGTATATGAAACCAGCACATTGTACCCCTTGATTGCACTAATGTATGCAGCTATGATTTAATATATATAAATTAAATAAATAAGGAAATAGAAAATAAATGTGTAGAATAAAGCCATAACTCATATCTTTGAAAATACAAATAAGGAGAGTTAGCTATATCACTAGAAAGGCCCATATGTCAGTATGTACAATAGTATTGGAGTTTATGGCAGTCTCAACAGGAAAATTACAATATACACTAGTGTTCTGGAGTAGCTTGTGCTATCTGCAACAGAGAATTACCTTTCAGAAAACAGCTTCTGACATGCTCCTCAGTCCTGGAAAATACAGCATTACCACAGGCTATATCAAGTGACCATACAGCTAGAACTACCCATGATGAACTTGGTTCTTTCAGATCCATCAAGTCATAAGGTAAGACAAACCCAGGACCAGTTTTACAGGGCTATCATGGGGACAGATGACCTAATTAAACTGCACGAGTGAGTAGTCCCCATCTCATCAACTACCTTTGCACTAGAGCCCCATCCTCAGCTCAAAACCATATCCATGTGGGAGCCATGGAAGTGCACTACTCAAATCTCCTTTTTTTGTTTGTTTGGGATTTTTTGCAGTTTTTGGCTAGGGCTGGGTTTGAAACCACCACCTCTGGTATAAGGGGCCGGCACCCTACTCCTTTGAGCCACAGGCGCCACCCTCAAATCTCCTTTTGTCAAAGAATTTTCTCTAGGATTGACATTCTTCAGCTACAGCCCTTTTAGAAGCAAATGCAACATTTAAACCCAAAACACTCTCCTTGGGCACCTACAGCCAATGATCAAACATTGGGACAGGACTGGGACAGATAATAGGATCTAGCCATTTCTGCCCACCAGGGTTTTACCTATAGATCCTCCTTATACTTAAGTTCCTGTTTTGTTGGCCAAGACTTTCTTAGAGCTGCACTGCAGTCTGAGGCTTTTACCAATTCTCCCTTCCAATTTTTAGTTTCACAGGTTTCAGCTTTACATTGTGGTTTAAAGGCTTTTGCTAATTATTTCTGTTTCTCATTTTTATCTTTCACAGACATTTTTACAAGTATGTCTCTTGTACTGCTAACTCAACCTTGGTGTCTGCTTCAAAGTTGGTATCAGGAGTGATCTAAGCAAGCAGGTGGTAAGATGGGAGTTTGGCATCTGGCAAGGGAAAGCCCATCTCAAGTAGTATGTTGGGTATGAATAGTCCCAGACAGGAGTTGGCAGCCCAATTTCACCAGTGTTGACTTAGGAAAACAACCCAATGGAGGAGAACACCTTGTTTGATGCAATGACTCAGGTATTAGAAAGACATATAGGGAGTGAAGCATACAAGTTCAATAAGATTGGCCAGCTATTATAGGTAATTGGCTCTACAAAGGAGTAGTGAGAAACTGGAGGTGAAGCAAACATTTAAAGGCTAAGAGCCTTCAGCAAATTACAAACAGGGTCTTATCTCCTGCAGTGGGAGAGTGAACACAGCTAAGGAGCAAACTTGGGCTTTAATATATTTAGGGTCACAGACTTTCAAATAAAATTAAATGCTAAATCAAATAAAATCTGTTACACTAAAGTCTGTGTCCAGGAGCCCCATAAAATAAATTGGGGACATCTGGGCGGATGATCAGAGGATTAATGCTGTGTAGACATCTCTAAACTCTCCGGTAGCCTAGGAACATTTGAGTGTACATCTAGAACAGCCCATAACAAGTGGGTTCTATTAGACCCATCAGTTCTTAAAGACAGGTAGGCCCAGCAGCAATCCATTGGGCAATAGAGATGGTACATCTGAGGTTGCCTCTGAGCAGGATGAGAGGGTGCATGTAAGCTACTAAGCTGGAATGTCATAGCCTTATATCATCCACCTAAGCCGCACGTGTTTACCTCACTCAATTCACTCCTATGTTGTATGAGGGGCCTTCCATGATGGAGTAAAGGAAAGGAAAAAAACATTCCAGTTTGATTTACAAGTTGGGAGCATGTCTTCCACATGCAAACTAACTAATCCAGAGCCATTCTTCTTCTATCTGGCCCATACACCCCAGGAAACAATATTCCTCTGTTCTAACCACCCCAATAGCTTAGAGCCCACTAAAATGAGTCAACCAAGTTAATCCTAAATTGTTCATCCTGTCCTACTTCACCTTTCCCAAGGAAACCCCAATAAAGATTCTGACCTAATGCTTTTCCCTCACTCTTATCTTCTGCCTTCTGATCACCGTGGGGTTAGGAGGGTGGCCCTGCATGACATGCTGTGTCTTCTACCTCTAGGACTTAGTGAATAAAGTTTGCTTTTCTGAGTCTCTCCTGTGTCTCCTCTTTTGGCTGTACCTAACTGACCATCATGTAAAAGAATACCAAATGTAGATAGTCTCAGAGGTGGCCTTGAAAACAGTGGTGAAGGAAAATGTTCTCAATGAATGGAGCTACAGGAGTGCTCCTCGTCAACCACTTGTGTAGTAGGAGAAGTAGCCTGAGGTGGGAACATCTATGGACTTACAAGACAGTGTATGGCAAATAACCTGGCAGACTGGTCAGGGACTTGGAAGAGAAAGGACTAAGAAATCATTACTAAAGGATTGGGGGAGGCATATAGATGGGCATGAAGTATGAATCTCTGTGTGATGTAGTAATGCCCACGATGGATGAGCACTGATCAATCACACAGACAAGATGACTCAACCAGTTAACATTAGCTAGGCTCTGTCATCATCACCCCCGTGGCGTAATGAGCTCATGAGAGAGCACACTGAGTCAGTGATGAAGGCTGTTTGTGGGCCCAATAGCATGACTCTCACTTAACAGGGCTGATCTAGATACTGAGCCAGGCTGATAAGCTATTCTGAGTTTCTAGTCTACCAGTAAGTGACACCAAAGCTGGCCCTCTAATGTGGCACTGTTCCTGGGGAAAACAATCAACTTCATGCTGGGATTTTGATTACATTTGGCCTCTTTTGTTCATTCCCACAAGCATATAGACATTAACTCCACATATGGCTTTATCTTTTTCTATCCCTAGAACCTCCACAGAACCACCACCTGGGGACTTGCAGCCCCAGGACTTTCCTGGTTTTAGCATTGAAAGCCCCATATCCCAGAAAACCTCTCAGTGTCAGGCAAACCAGGATGGTTGGTCACCCTAGTAGGCAAGTAGGAACCTGAAGGGAGGAGGCAAAGCCTCAGTCATTGGACTAACTGCTGCTTAGGGCAAGTGTTTTGACGTGGTACAAACAAGAGACAGGGGAATGATGCATTTGAAGAGACTAGGAGTGGTTGTAAGTAGTAATCTGATCAAGCTGGGCATAGACCTCTGAGAAAGGACACATGCAGTGATGGGCCTCAGATTCACTGGCAGGATTCCAGTACCCCAGAGTATCAGCAAGGGTAAGATAAGACCCAAATCACAGAATAGAAGAGCAGAAAATGAAAGAAATGGCACAATGCGTTCTATTTGAACTAGAATTCAAGCAACGGCTTCAAATGATCTCAAACCAGTATGGGGGACTGGATCAGGGACATGCAAAAACAAGCCATGCCTGACCCCCTTCCAATCATTGGTATGGGACTGTTTAATAGCAAGGAACTACATGTGTCCCTACTTTGTAGAAGCTATGGAGAGTTTGGGGTAGGACAGTCTACAAAACTGGCTTAATTTGGAGCTGATGAATGCTAGCTCTGGGGTTTCTTCATTTACGCTCCCTTGATTTGGGGGCAAAGCTGAGTCTGTAGGAGACAGCTAAACGACCCTGGCTATGGGGTTTAGATAGCTTCAGCAACAGCAAATGATGAGTATTAGTTCTTTTTAACTGTCTGGAGAGCTAAATGTACCTATTCTATGACATTAGAAGCTGAGACCCTCTCATAGACAAAGAGGGTCTTTAAGTTTTTAAAGACTTAAAGTTTATAAGGAATACATTCATGTTAAAAACTCAAATGCATCATTTATCACAGTGAGCCCATAGCCAAATCAAGATGAATTCTCAATATTGTAACAAACCACAAGGCATGCTATCTCTTTATAATCATCTATAGGAAACACCAGCCAGTCTGGAGCTTGGCAGAGTTTTCCCTCATCTTCTTTGTTCTTATTCTTCCCCTCCTTTTTAATTTTTATTTATTTATTTATGTTTTATTTCAGCCTCCCAACTCCTTGCTTTCAGAGAATTTCAAATCTTGATACCTGGCACTGCACTTTAATTTTCATTTTCCCAATCTACAATGATAACCCTAGTTAAATACAACCCTAGTTAAAAGTATCACTATCTAAAAGTATTTTATGATTCTCTATATTAGGCAATCATCTCTTGAGTGAGAGATATGTTATCTTGATAATAAAACTCAGAATTTTTCTGGGACAGCAAACAGTGAAGAAATCTAACTAATGAGAGGGGATGAGAGAAGTGGCTCATAACTAATGCTGTAAATTTGTGTTCTTCCACTCCATCCATACTCCCTACTCCATTGAAGGGAGGAAGGCTGCAGTAATGGGAAATGTTGGATTGTCATCTTGTTGAGAAGAAATCTTAAAGATCCTCGACATTTCACCTCTGAAGCAGCTGAGTCCAGAGACATGACTGCTTTAATCAAGGTCATCACCAGGTTAGTGAGTCTTTCACTTCAACTGAGAATGATTGCATTGTCCCTGTGGAACATTGTCACATGTGGTTCTTGATGGGTATTCAGGACATTGTGCCAGTACCTTGTAGGTTAAAGAGGCTTTTGCCGGCTGGTTTGATCAGTCTTTCTCTTGTATGATGTATTCTAGGCTCCCCTCAAAGGAACTTACAAACAAACTTGACAACTGAAAACTGACTACCATGTGTGTGAGGTATGTGTTGTGGGATTTTAAAAACCACAAGACAGGATGTGTTGTGGTTCTAAAATCTCACAATACATGCCCTTCCCTGGCATAAAGGGAAGAGCAACAGCATTTAGTCTCATGTTGACCAAGACCTAGAAAAAGAAATATTAACATTTTTGATATCCTGGCCCAGTGTGTGTGTGTGCACACACAAATAACAGACATGAAAGTTTCCCAAACATTACTTTCTCTTACTGTATGTGATGCTTACTAATATTTTCTCTCTAAATTTTTAGGATTGATCATAACCCGCAAATTATAGTTGCAATCCTACTAAGCATTTTGTGATTTCACAAGCCAATAATAAGTTAGGTTCCATCTTTTTAAGAATATGGAGAGTTACAGGTCTAGAAATTCAAGATTCTAAAGATAGCTGGATATCAGTATTTAAAGATTAATTTTTCAGATATGAATAATTTATTGGAAGTCATTTGTTTAGACTGAAAACATATTTCCCATGTTTCTTTAAGTTTTCTATTTCATTAATTTCTGCTTTTCTTTATGTTTTCTATTTCATTAATTTCTGCTTTTATCCTTATCATTTCCTCTTTCTATACACTTTGGGTTTATTGTGTTATTTTTATAGTTCTTCATATTGTTAGCTTAATTGAATTTATTTTCTTTTCTCTAATATACAGTCTAAGTAAGTTTCCCTCTGGGAAGCACATTTGTTGTATTCAACAAATTTTGATATATAGTGTTTTTAATCATTATTTATTTGGAAATATTTAATAAATTCTATGTTTTGCTAAAGCATTTTAAGTATTTTATTGCCAAGATAAATGTGTTAAAATCTTCTACACGACATGGAATTGCCAGGTTTTCCTTAAGTTTTGTCAGTTTTCATTTTACATAATTTGAAGTTCTTTTATTAGATACCTAACAGTTCATGATTGTTAACCTTTCTTGGTAGATAATATTATCATCCTGTAATGTCTCTCCTTATCCATCTTTATGTCTTCTGTTTTACGTCTTATTTTGTTTATTATTAATATTGCTCCACTGCTTTCTTTTGCTTAACATTTGCTGAGCATGTCTTTTTTTTTTTTTAGATGTTTCTCCAATAAATGGCCTAGAGGTAAATTTTTTAACTGAAGGCAAACATTTTTGTCTTTGGATTGTGAAGTTCTATTTACATTTTTGTAATCACTTATATTCTTAAATTGATTTTTACCATTTTATTTTGTGCTTTCCATGTGCTCCAATTTCTCTCCCTCTCTATTTCTTCTTTTCTTGCCTTTTTTGGGCTTTGACTGTATTTTTTGGTTTATTTTTCCTCCTCTACTAAGTGGAAATTTTTACATTCTATGTATATTCTTCTGGTGTTATTCTTAACATTAACATGTGTTCTTTACAAATTCTAAAGTTAGTCAATACTTTTCTTAATCATTATAAGAGATTAGAATGCTTTATAAGTCAGATCACTCCCATCTCAATATATGTTTGTTTTCTAGTATTTTAGTTTTATTTGAATTATCATTGTTATCATTTTATATAGTAAACATTTATTTTTATTTGCTCATATTAATTATTTTCTTTGCTGATAATTTCTTCTTCTTTTTTTTTTTTTGTAGAGACAGAGTCTCACTTTATTGCCCTGGCGTCACACTGCTCACAACAACCTCCAGCTCTTGGGCTTAAGCGATTCTCTTGCCTCAGCCTCCCTAGTAGCTGGGACTACAGGCGCCTGCCACAGCGCCCGGCTATTTTTTTTTGTTTTGCAGTTCGGCGGAGGCCAGGCTTGAACCCGCCACCTTCGGTATATGGGGCTGGCGCCCTACTCGCTGAGCCACAGGAGCCGCCCGATAATTTCTTCTTTTATTTCTCCTGGGTTCATTTTCATTCTTCCTGGATTATATTCCATAGAGCTTGTTTTAGAAAGAACCTCTAAGTTTTGGTTTATCAGAAAATACCTTTATTTTATACTTATTATTTAAAAAATAGTTTTACTAGATATACATTTCTAGGTTCACAGTTGATTTGAAGATACTACTGTGTTCCATTATCTTTTACTTCCATTGAAGCTGGCGAGAAGTTGGCTGTCAGTCTAATAATGCTTTCCTTGTAGATTATCTGTCTTCTTAATTTGCCCTTAATCTAATTTTTGTCTTTGGTATTTTGTTATTTTAGTATGATGTGTCTAAGCATGTATTTCTTTTCATATATCCTGCTATGGTTTTTTTTCTATTGTTATTTTTTTTAATTTTTCCAATATTTTATTAGGAAATATTTAAAAGATACAATACAGTTGAAAGAATTATACAGTGATCACCTATACATCCACCACATACATTTTATAATTCTTTTATCCTTCTTCACATGTAGGAAATTTGTTCATAGGGAGGCCACAGGTTTTGTGCCCCTCATCACAATGACCCCAGATTCCTGTTGGGTATGTTATAAACAGAGGAGCAATTCTTCAGGTCCCTTGTTCTGAGCACACCCCCTGCTATGGGTTTTTAAAGTTTACTAAACATAAGTTTTCAATTTTTCAATTTTTTTTAAAGTTTTCAATTGTTATATCTTTATATACTGTGTCTTATCCTGTTTTATGTAGTCTTTATTGTTATGGGCTGAATTGTGTTCTACTAAAATATATATGTTGAAGCTCTAACCTATATTGTCACTGTATTTGGTGATGGGCCCTTTAAGGAAGTAATTAATGTTAAATGAGGTTATAAGGGTGGGGCCTAGTCTAATAACACTGGTGTGTGCCATGCTCTCCCTCCCTCTTAGTCTCCATGTGCACAGAGGAGAGGCTATGTGAGAACACAGAAAGATGGCATCTGTCTATAAACCAGAAAAAGAAGTCTCACCAGAAACCAACCTTGACAACACCTTGATCTTGGATTTCTAGCCTCCTGAACAGTAAGAAAATAAATTTCTGTTGTTTTAAGGCAGCCAGCCTGTGGAATTTTGTCATGGCAGTCCCAGCAGACTAATATATCTGCAGTCTATAAAAGTGCTATGAAAAGTACATACTCACTCTAGTCCTCAAGTCTCTTAAACTTTTTAATATATGTTTTAATATGTTTGTGCTATATTTCCAGTGCTATATTTCTTTCATTCTAACTTGCATTGTAGTAATTCTCTTTTTAATTGTGGAAACTTAGATATGTAATCCAGTCTTTGAATTTCTAATGGCATACACTTCTCACGTCTAGATGTTGCCTTTTTCCCTAGATCTATCCATTAGATAATTTTTATCTCTTATTCCTAGGGCATATCCTTAATAATTCTCTCTCTCTCTCTTTTTTTAAGCACATTCAAAATACTGATTTACTTTGGTAACATATGGTTTTTCTTTGAAGACCAGTGAAGAAAGACAAGGTGAAGTGAGTTATTTCAAATACTCAACAGTTTACATAAAAATTTAAAATGTATTTATTTTTTAGAAAAGAGCTAACTGTCTATATCCGCTGATAGCAATGCAATACCTAGTTTATGTTGATGTGAAACAAAACAAATGCCCATGAGAAAAAAAAAACGTATTTTAATTTTATCTAAATTTACTTTCAGTCAATAGTTCAGTAACATTTCCCTCCCAATACAATACTCTCTCTATATATAAGGCTGTTCCTGGGAGCCAGACCGTTTAAATGATGAGGGAGTTAAGAGAGTAACTGCTTGCAGTTTTAAATAGACAATAACTTTTGCTTCCCTCTCAATGTGCTAATAGTTGTGTCTTTAAAAAATATGCAATTCTTAAAAAGGTACCATTTCTGATGTTTTTATTATCTGTAACCTTTGGAAACTAATCACATGAAACTACAAAATTAGCAAAAGTCTTGAAATCTGTATATAAAACATAAATTACCTCTAATTTCAAAATCTCATTTATTAGTGTACCACTCAATCTTAAAAAAACAAGGGTGGGAGTGGCACCTGTGGCTCATCGAGTAGGGTGCTGGCCCCATATACTGAAGGTGGCAGATTCAAACCCGGCCTCAGCAGAACTGCAAAACAAAAAAATAGCCGAGCATTGTGTAGCCTGTGAGCAACATCTACTCAGGAGGCTGAGGCAAGAGAATCGCCTAAGCCCAGCAGTTGGAGGTTGCTGTGAGCTGTGTGACGCCACAGCACTCTACCGAGGGCAATAAAGTGAGACTCTGTCTCTACAAAAAAAAAAAAAAGGAAAAAAGATGACTCCAAAGATAGTCTTATACCATTCTTTAAAAAAGGAAACTGTTCCTTTTAATTTTACACCCACCCCACATCTCAATTTTAAAACACATCATTTAATTGTCTTGGTCATGGACATTTCCAATATGAGATTTTATAATTCGTTCCCATAGCTTCTGTTATCAGAAAACCCCTGCTTTCGTTTATTGAATGAGTTTGGCCCAGCAGATGTTGGTGTATCCCTTCCAATATTCTTCATTCTCATCTTTGCTTCAGGAGCCATTTCTTCTGGTTCACTATTTTCATCTTCATTAAAAGCCGCTGCTACTGAAAACATTTTTGGAGCAAGAGCTGGAACAGTTTCTTTAGGCTTACTTGATCCAAGTTGGATGGATATAGCTGAGGCTTTCTTTGTCATCTGACTACCTATGGCAAATCCAAACTTGGAGATCTTTGTAGGCTTTGTTGGGAGGTCTGCAGCTTCTTTTTCAGCTGATCTCTTCTCAGCGCTGCAACTGGTACTTTCCCCTCCATGACTCCGTTGGCTCCAGCTCGCTGCGACTTTTCAGGGTTCTCCTCTCCCGTCTTCGCCTCGGCCATTTTCCCCGCCACAGCCTCCCCTGCAGCCACGCCAAGTGCTTGATACTCTTTTGTTTTTTAAACATGGTAACTATCTGTCTGGCACCTCTTCAAGCTACAATTTAATTTATCTAATATGAATTTAATCCTGAAACCTATATGAAGTCATACTTGTAATTAGGAAATATCAAGATAACAATTTTCCAATTCTATTCATAAATAAAACCGAGATTAACACATTTCCTAATTCTATGTGATGAGAGTATCCTCCAAGTTAATCTGTCTATTGGGATGAATCCTTTTAGAGTCTCAACTTATGCCAAGCCCTTATTTTGCCTTCCCATATTACTCAGTTTTGTCTCCTGCCTCTTGCACACAGTCAGTTAACACCAAAAGCTGAATGCCACCAGGCACTGTCAGATGCTGCAGGCAGCTATCCTCTCCAATTTTCATTATCTATCTGGAGGTAACTTTCTTGCCAGCTCTGTATTTACATTTTGGGGGGAGTGAGGGGACAGAGTCTCACTCTGTCACCCCAGATAGCTATGGCATCATAGCTCACAACAACCTCAAACTCCTGGGCTCAAGTAATCCTCATCTCAGCCTCCCTAATAGCTGGGACTACAGGCACCTGCCACAATGCCCAGCTAGTTTTTACTGGTTTTAGTAGAGATGGAATCTCACTCTTGCTCAGGCTGGTCTGGAAATCCTGGGCTCAAGCAATCCACTTGCCTTGGCCTTTCAGAGTGCTAGGATTACAAGTGTGAGACACCACTACTGACCTGCATTTACGTTTACATAATATTTATTTATCCTTTACCCCTCTGGTGTTTCCCACTTTTTCAGAGTATCTGTTTCTCATATTGCCAGAAACAGAAGTCTAATCTTACATGATTATCAGTTAATTAACACTGTCTCATGTTTTATTTCTAAGTTGTCCAGTTTAATTGTACTCATTAAACATCTCACCACAAATTCAGATTTGGGAGTTAATAGTTAATCTCCAGGCATGGCAAAATATTAACAACGGAGCCTTGTTTACATTAGGAATGCAACTGATCAAGTCCACAATTAATTCTTTCATTCAAATATGGAATTCTGCTAAATGCCAACTTTGTTACAGGTACTATGTTAGAAATTGAAGATTAAATATGGACCAGTAAAGAGACTCCACAGCACTCTACTGAGGGCGATAAAGTGAGACTCTGTCTCTACAAAAAATAAATTTATATAAATATGGACCAGTAAAGAGATAATTACAGCTCAGTGTTTTTGTCTAGGGGGGCTGAGGGCTCAGAAAAGGGAACCCAACCCAGACTCCAATAAAAGTGAGAGAACTCTTGAAAGGCCAGGTTGCACAAAAAAGTTGCCATCAGCAATATGGTTAACTAACCATGATTTGTCAATTGATTAGGATAAGTTGTTTTTGAAGCCGAGTTCCTATATTCTTTTATGCATAAGCTTCTTATCTAAGCTGTGGTCTGTCGTCACAAAAGCCACTCCTATCCCAGATCAGACTTCCTGCAAATAAATGCAAGCAACAGATAATAGCAGGCCTAGAAAAGAGAGAGAGATAGAAATATGAATCTATCACATTTTTGCCCTTATTAGAAAAAAAAATCTTACAGCTGATGTCCATGTGCTGCAGTGTGGATAAGAATATTTTCATTTTTTTTTAATTAAAAAATGGTTTTATTTTACAAGATGACATTTCTCAGAAAGGAACATCTTTTAAAATAAAGAATAAAAGATGTATATCCTAGGCTGAACACAATGGCTCATGCCTGTAATCTTAGCACTCTGGGAGGCCAAGGCAGGTGGATTGCTGAGCTCAGGAGTGCAAGATCAGCCTGAGCAAGAGTGAGACTCCATTTATACTAAATATAGAAAAACTAGTTGGATATAGTGGTGGGCACCTGTAGTACCAGCTACTTGGGAGGCTGAGGCAAGAGGATTACTGGAGGCCAGGAATTTGAGGTTGCTGTGAGCTATGACATGACACCATGGTACTCTACCCAGGGCAACTGAATGAAACTCTCTCTCCCCCCGCCCCCAAAAAGATATTTATTCTAGCAACAGAGAATTTGGTTTCTCAGCAGGGCTTTTCAATGTGAATTTGATATGCTGAAAATTTAAAAATTATTTTGTTGCTACCTCTGACTTCTGTACATGGACATTTTATATAGATCACATACCTACCAGCCTAAGGGCAGAGAAAAAAATTTCCAAAATTAAGAGAAATGTGTTTAAAAATAGTTAAGTTCCGGCTCAGTGTCTGTGGCTCAATGGGCTAAGGTGCCAGTCACGTACACCTGAGCTGGCGGGTTCGAATCCAGCCTGGGCCCTGCTAAACAACAATGAAGGCTGCAACCAAAAAATGGCCAGGTGTTGTGGCAGGCGCCTGTAGTCTCAGCTACTTGGGAGGTGGAGGCAAGAGACTCGCTTGAGCCCAGGAATTGGGGGTTGCTGTGAGCTGTGATGCCATAGCACTCTATCCAGGGTGACAGCTTGAGGCTCTGTCTCAAAAAAAATAAATAAATAAAATAAAAATAGTTAAGTTCCAAAGGAACAGTAATAAACTACTTAGAGCCTATGAATTTTCATCTCATGTTAGGATATCATAAAGGAAAGGGCAGTTGGTGGAGAAGGTAGTAATTGTTAGATGATATGTTTGCCTAAAACTTCCCAGAGAGGGTTCTATCATTTTGTTTTTTTATTTCAATTCAGTGAGTATTTATTAAGTGCTACCCTGTGCAAAGACCTTCAGAAAACCAAAAGATATTAGTCAGATGTGGTGGCATACACCGGTAGTCCCAGCTACTTGGGAGGCTGAGGCAGGAAAATCACTTAAGCTCAGGAGCTTGAGGTTGCCGTGAACTATGATGATGACACTGCACTCTATTCCAGGCAATAGTGTGAGACACTGTCTAAAAAAAGAAAGGAAGAAAAAAGAAGGAAAGAAAGCCAAAAGATAAATAACACTCCGCCTCTAATCTAATCTCATACTTGAAATTAGGAGACCAAGGTAAGTAGAGAAATGACTAAAGTGTAAATGAGGTAAATAGAAAAGTACAAAATATTTATGTGTGGCTTGGCAGCTGTGGCTCAATGGGCTAAGGCGCCAGCCACGTACACCTGAGCTGGTGGGTTTGAATCCAGCCTGGGCCCACCAAACAACAATGATGGCTGCAACCAAAAAATGGCCAGGCATTGTGGCGGATGCCTGTAGTCCCAGCTACTTGGGAGGTGGAGGCAGGAGACTTGCTTGAGGCCAGGAATTGGAGGTTGCTGTGAGCTGTGATGCCATAGCTCTCTATCCAGGGTGACAGCTTGAGGCTCTGTCTCAAAAAAAAAAATGTTTATGTGGATAAGAAAAACTTCAGTGTGAGACACTGTTATGATACAGTAGTTAGCTTTTATTTTTCACAATGAACATTTTAATTGGAGTATACATAATGATAATTTTTTCATCCTAGAAAAAATGCTGCATACCTTATTGCTGAATATCAATCAGTATGGTCACCTTCAAAGTACTCCCTCTGGCCCTCTGGTAACCACAGTGGTATTCAGCAATGAGATATGTAGCACTTTTTCTAGCATAAGTTTGAGAACGTAAGTATCAAACCTTGCATGATGACTGCTCTGATGGCCATTCCAGAAAAAGAGTTCCAAAATTGCTTTGAAGGCTGGACTAAGCACTGGCATTGGTACATAGCTTCCCGAAGGGGGTACCTCAAAGGTGACCATTGTGATTTTCAGCAATGAGGTATGTAGCACTTTTTCTAGAATGAGTTTGAGAACTTAGTTGTCAGACCATTCCGTGTCTATGCCAGACCTGGTGTTGCCAGTCTTTTCAGATTCAGCTATTCTGGTAAATATTAAGTAGAATTTCATTATAGTTTTAATTTACATGTCTGTAATGACCAATGACAATGAGGCTTTTTTAATGTTTGTTGGCAATTTGGATATTCTCTTCTGTAAAGTGCCTATTCAAGTGTTTTGTCCATTTTTCTGTTGTGTGTCTTTCTTGTTGATTTGCTAGAATTCTTTATATATAAGCCTTTTAATGGATATATATGCTACAAATACCTTCTACTCTGTGGTTTGCCATTTTCATTTTCTTAACAAACTTTTGAGCATAAATTCCTAATTTTAATGTAGCAAATTTTTTATCAGGTAATACATTTTGTGTCCTGTTTAAGAAAACTTTTCCTATCTCAAAGTCACCAAGTTATTCTCTTATTTTATTATTGTCTAGAAGCTTTATTGTCTTACCTTTTATATTAAATAGTCTGCCTGTAAATATATTTGTATATTCTAAGTAGAAATTATTTTTATATGTGGCATGAGGGAGAAATCAAAATTTATTTTTGTCCTTATAGATACACATTTGATCCAATATTATTTGTTGAACAGATCACTTTTTCCCATAAAAGTGATATCTTTATCATTAATTGAGTGACCTTAAAAGTCTGGGTCTCTCTGTTCAGTTTTGTTGATCTATTTGTCTATCCTTTGTGACCACACCATATGGTCTTAAGAATGAATAGCATTTTTAGAGAGTGAGGGGAGCAGGAGAAGTATCTCAGGGAGGAATGACTGCAGCAAGAGAGAGAGTAGAACCTCAATGACCCACCTCAATGGCCTCTTGAGGAACCTGGCTCTTTCAAAGATCTCCCCTCACTCCCGGATCTTTGATCTCTGCCCTAATCATTCCCATTACCATATAAATGTATTCAAGCTTCTCTAATAAAAAGAATTTCTCCTTTCTGCTTCTATATCTCTTTCCTTTTACAGCCAGGATTATTGAAAATATGATTTCATTTTCATCCATATGTCCTCCACCACTTATACCAGCAGCTTGCATCTCCACCTACTCCCCTAGTCAAGGTCATCAGCATGTTTTCTTTTCTTTCTTTCTTTTTTTTTTTTTTTTTGCTGTTTTTGGCCAGGGCTGGGTTTGAACCTGCCACCTCTGGCATATGGGGCTGGCGTCCTACTCCTTTGAGCCACAGGTGCTGCCCATCAGCATGTTTTCTTTTAAATTCTTATTTTCTCTCTCTTGCAATCTCCTCCTTTGCTGGCTAGAATTATATTAGGCACCTGGGGGCATAAGAAGAATTAGGTTATTTATTCATCTTGACCTGGCTAGGTAAATCCTTACTATCACTTCTCAAATGTTTTATTATTTTATTTTAGAAGAAGATATAGGAAATTATCTTCATGGAGTTAGAATAGGCAATAATTTTTAGATAAGGAAGAACACTACTCAATCCATAAAGAAAACATTGATAAATTTGCCTATGTCCTAGCATATATTTTCCAACACACAAAACACCACCACCCAGGTTAAAAGACAAGACTGAAAAAGATAAGCAGAAGATATTAATAACCAATATAATCTAGAAATAATTACTTTTCAGAATACATAAAGAATTATTTAAAAGCAAAAAAAAAAAAAAAAAAAGAATTATTGAAAAGCAAGAAGAAAATAATTACCCAATAGAAAAATAGGGAAAGTTTAAGTATGGGCAATACAGTAAATTTTTACTGTAAATCTGTGGAAAAAATGTTCATGACGCAAATAAAAGTGATAATGAGATACAGTTTACACCAATCAGACCAATACAAATGTTGAGAGTATGATAACATTAAGGGTTAGTGAGGAAAGCTATAGAAGTTCTTATATACTCCTCGTACTAGTATAAAACTGAAATAATTATCTGGAGGCCAATTTGGTTGCATCAAGTAAGGTTGAAAATTCTAGCACTCTATTACCCAATAACTCAGCTTCTGGAAATAGACCCGAGAGGAACTTGCCCATATATGCATGAAGAAATTTATTTTATAGGGATTAGAAAACTTTCCTGGTAAGGGGTAGATTGTAAATATTTTAGGCTTTATGGACTACATGATCTCTATCACAACTATTTAACTCTGCTGTATGTGCTTTAGATAATAAATAAATGAGGAATCATTTTTGTGTTCCAGTTAAACTTTATTTATGGATATTGAAATTTGATTTTCAGAAAATTTTCATGTGTCACAAAATATTGTTCTTCTTTTGATTTGTTTCAACTGTTTAAAAATGTAAAAACCAAGCAGGGCATTGTGGCTTATGCCTGTAATCCTAGCACTTTGGGAGGCCAAGAATTTGAGGTTGTTGTGAGCTATGACACCAGCACCTCTACTCAAAGCAATAGATTGAGACTCTGTACCCCCAAAAAGTAAAAGACTATTTTTAGCTCATGGGCCATACAAAAATTTGGCTCATTGCTAATTATCTATAAGACCATTTTGAGCAGCCTTGTTTTTGGTAGCAAAATAACTGACCCAATCTAAATATTCTTCATATAAGAGTGAATACATTTTATAATGGTGGTATATCCAGGCAAGGAATACTATCTAGCAGCTACATGTGTTACTACAGGCACCACCCTATATAACATAATTTAAATAAAGCTTTTAACCTGGGAAAAACACTTTATATTGTTTATGGATAAATACATATGTGGAAAGTTATTAATTTTTCTTTTTTATTAAACCATAGCTGTGTACATTAATGCAATCATGGGGTACAATGTGCTGGTTTCATACACAATCTGAAATACTTTCATCAAAGTGGTTAACATGGTCTTCATGGCATTTTGTAGTTATTGTGTTAAGACATTTATATTCTGCATTTGGTAAGTTTCACCTGTACCCTTCTAAGATGCACCATAGGTGTAATCCCACTAATCCCCTCCCTCCACCCATACTTCCCCCTCCTCTTCCCTCCCTTGCCCTTTTCCCCATATTCTTGTGCTATAATTGGGTTATAGCCTTCATATGAAGGCTATAAATTAGCTTCATAGTAGGGCTGAGTACATTGGGTACTTTTTCTTCCATTCTTGAGATACTTTGCTAAGAAGAATATGTTCCAGCTCCATCCATGGAAACATGAAAGAGGTAAAGTCTCCATCTTTCTTTAAGGCTGTGTAATATTCCATGGATCCACAATTTATTAATCCATTTGTAGATTGATGGGCACTTAGGTTTCTTCCATGACTTAGCAAGGTGATCAAGGGTATCCACATAGGGTCAGAAGAGATCAAACTTTCACTCTTCGCAGATGATTGTATATCTGGAAAACACCAGGGATTCTACTACAAAACTTTTAGAAGTGATCAAGGAATACAGCAATGTCTCAGGCTACAAAATCGACACCCATAAATCTGTACCCTTTATATATACCAATAATAGCCAAGCCAAAAAAACAGTCAAGGATTCTATTCCTTTCACAGTATTGCCAAAGAAGATGAAATATTTGGGAGTTTCCCTAACAAAGAATGTGAAAGATCTTTATAAGGAGAACTATGAAACTTTAAGAAAAGAAATAGCTGAAAATGTTAGCAAATGGAAAAACATACCATGCTCATGGCTGGGAAGAATCAATATTGTTAAAATGTCAATACTACCCAAAGCAATATATAATTTTAATGCAATTCCTATTAAAGCTCCATGGTCATATTTTAAAAATCTAGAAAAAATAATACTTCGTTTTGTATGGAATCAGAAAAAACCTCAAATAGCCAAGACATTACTCAGAAATAAAAACAAAGCAGGAGGAATCACGCTACCAGACCTGAGACTCCACTATAAATCGAAAGTGATCAAAACAGCATGGTACTGGCACAAAAACAGAGAGGTAGATGTTTGGAACAGAATAGAGAACCAAGAGATGAATCCAGCTACTTACCGTTACTTGATCTTTGACAAGCCGACTAAAAACATTCAGTGGGGAAAAGACTCTCTATTTAACAAATGGTGCTGGGTGAACTGGCTAGCGACCTGTAAGAGGCTGAAACAGAACCCACACCTCTCACCATTAACCAAGATAGACTCTCACTGGATTAA
>CAUYON010173599.1:0-11718 GCA_963573935.1 Arctocebus calabarensis | reverse complement strand
TTCTCTTGAGGAAGGCTTGCTATAAATTTCCCTCTTAGGACTGCCTTTGCAGTATTACAGAGGTTCTGATAATTCATGTCTTCATTATCATTTTGTTCTAAAAATTTGGTAATTTCCTTCTCAATCTCATCTATGACCCATGTATTTTTCAGCATAAGGTTATTTAGCTTCCATGTTTTTGTATGTGTATGCAGATTCCTGTTGTTGTTGAGTTCAACTTTTATTCCATGGTGGTCCGAGAAGATTCAAGGAATAATTTCTATTCTTTTAAATTTGGTGAGGTTAGACTCGTGACCTAAGATGTGATTGATTTTGAAGCATGTTCCATTGGCCGATGAGAAGAATGTGTGTTCAGTTTTATTAGGATGAAATGTTCTGTAGATGTCTGTTAAATCTAGATGTTGAATGTTAAGTTTAAGTCTAAATGTTCTTTGCTTAGTTTCTTATTGGAAGATTTATCCAACACTGCTAAGGGAGTATTAAAATCTCTAAGTACTGTGGAGCTGGAAATCAAGTTGCTCATGTCTATTAGAGTTTTTCTTATAAATTGAGGCACATTCTGGTTGGTCGCATAAATATTAATAATTGAAATCTCTTCATATTGAGTATTACTTTTAACAAATAAGAAGTGTCCATCTTTATCCTTCCTTATTTTGGTTGGTTTAAAGCATATTGTATCTGCGTATAAGATTGCAACACCTGCTTTTTTTCTGCTTTCCATTTGCATGGAATATAGATGACCATCCTTTCACCTTGAGTCTATTTTTATCTTTTAAGGTAAGATGAGATTCTTGTATGCAGTAGATATCTGGCCTGAGTTTTTGTATTCAGTCAGGCAGCTGGTGCCTCTTTAGAGGACAATTTAAACCATTCCCATTAATTGAGAATATTAATAAGCCTTTTGAAAGTCAAGTGCACATTTTTAATCCTTTCACCACTGTGGAGATTGGAATTTGATCGAAAGTTTCTGAGTGAGTTTACTTTTGTGGTGGAGGATTACGCTGATCTTTATGGAGTATAGGTCTGAGAATATCCTGGAGAGGTGGTTTAGTTGTGGCAAATTTCTTCAACATATGGATGTCATTAAAGTATTTAATTTCTCCATCATAAATGAAACTCAGTTTAGCTGGATAAAGAATCTGGGGTTGAATGTTATTTTGTTTTAGGAGATTAAAAGTCAATGACCATCCTCTTCTAGCTTGAAAGATTTGAGCCAAGAGATCTGCTGTTATTCTGGTATTCTTCCCCTTGCAGGTTTTTATTTTCTTCTGTCTGGCCGCTTTCAGAATTTTTCCTTCATATTAACTTTAGTGAAGTTAATTATGATATGCCTGGGGGATGTTTTATTCAGGTTGAGTTGTGCTGGGGTACTGAAACTGTCTGATATCTGAATTTCATAATCTCTTGGCATGTCTGGAAAGTTCTCTTTCATAATGTCATGAAGAAGAGATTCTGTGCCTTGTCAGGCCACTTCGCAATTTTCAGGTATCCCTATAAGGCGAATATTGGTTTTCTTTGAATTATCTCAGAGCTCTCTGAGAAAAGGATCCATTTTTGCTCTCCATTTCTCTTCCTCTTTGGATTTTTGGGAGTGTTGGAAAGCTTTGTCTTCAATATCAGAAATCCTTTCTTCTGCTTGCTCCATTCTGTTACTGAGAGATTCTACTGTATTTCTCAGATCTTTGAAGGCTGCAAATTCTTGTCTCAATGTGTCAAAACGTTTGGTCATTTTGTCTTTGAATTCCTTGGTTTTTTGAGACAATTTTTGAAATGCTCCCTGAAATTCTAAATCCAACTTTTCCTCTATTTTATCGATCTTATTTGCAATCCAAATTCTGATTTCATTTTTTGACATCTCAGCCATCTGTTTATGCATAGGATGTTCAGTTGTGTCCGCCAAATTGTTCACTGTGGGGGTTGATCTGCTCTGGTTGTTCATGTTGCCAGAGCTTTTTTTGTTGATTCTGCCTCATGATTATTTTGCACCATTTGGCAAGATGAGCAGACAAAGATATGTTGGTTTGGGCATTCTAGGAGTAGGGATTGGCCAGACCTTTGTGTGAAAGCTGAGACTGACATCTGTACCTGTTCCTCTAGAGTTTTGCCAAGGACCTGTACAGTACTACTGCCTGAGAAACCGGGGACCTTCTTGGTGTGTTGGGGTTAAGTGGCTCTGTCTTCTTTTCAGCTGGTCTCTGTCTTGCCCTAGAGAATTCATTACTCTGGGTTGAAGTCTGAGCTGTGGAGACATACCAGCAGTTAAGTCACCTCACTCCCACAGGTAACAATTGGAAAAGGATAATTAAGCCTTCCTACTACCACACACCCAGGTTACCACTTTGGAAGTCCTCGAGTGATTGGCCCAGTTGAAGAGGTCCCAATCAATTGTCCCAGTCAGCACTGGCCTCAAGTGGGAGAGTTCAAATGGTCTCCAGCAAGTAGATAGCAGTAGTCTGTTGGCAACTTTAGCATAACTCCTTCTGGTGCTCCATGAGTTCATAAGGATCCCCCCAGCACATAAATTAGTCTGGGAAGGTTGATGCCTCCGTCCCTACCTTGCACCTCTGACACACCCAGTCACTGGTAATCCTACAGGGCTGTGATCTCGTCCCCTCCAATGAGCAGATGCTTCACAGGTTTGAGCCTGCCTGAGTCACAGGGAGATTGGAGTCTCCTCAGCCAGGCCACCACTCTCTGTCACTATTCAGCAGGGGGAGGTGAGGCCTGACAACCTCGGGTGCTTGATAGGGGCTGGGGAAATTCACTCAGTTCCAGCCCTGTCCCTGAGTGATATTGTTGACAGAACAGAATAAAACTTGGCTGAATTTTGTTTCTGTCCTGGCTATTTTCCCCTTTGTCTCAGCTTTGAGCCCCTGAGGGCCAGGTGCATCTGAAGCTCAGTAAAGCAGTCCTCTGGGTCAGCCCTGCCCTGGGTGTCTGCTGTCTCTGCTCACATATCCTAATCCCCATGCTCTACCTAGGCTGGTTCTGCCTCAGTCCTACCCTTTAGTCTGATAGCCTGCACTCTGTCACAGATCTGTTCCACCAGCAGCTGCCACTGGAGAAGGTGCCCAGCCTCCCCAGGTTTCCCAGAGAGGCTGGGAGTGTTCCCTCAAAATATCCCCAGGGGTGTGAGCCCCACCATCCCCACTCCACTGCTGCCTTGGGGTACCACCTCTCCCTCAGCCGATTATCTTCTCCTTACTCCTGAGCTGGAAAGTCAGCACAGATCAGCAACAGTCCATGCCCCATCTACACCCCTTGAGAAAATGCCCAAGAATCTGGACGCCTTGGGGGACAGGCTTCCAGGCCTCAGGGTGAGAGTAGGGGGGAGTGCCAGGAGTTCAAAATTGCAGGTAAAGAGGATGTATAGTTTTATACAGTTTTATGCCTGGCAGAAGAGTGCCATGGCACCCTAGTAGGGGAAGGAGGTCCAGTTTTTAGAAAGTCTCTCCCATTGGGTAAAATGGGAGGACATTTGAACTCACTTGCTTGTTTGTATGGAGGTATGGCGTATACTGTGAGGCATTCTCATGGGGGAGGGGACTCCCGTCTGCTTGGCAATGGATTCTGTACCTTCCATTTGTATCCTTGGGGTTGCAGGTCACCTCAGCAGGGTTGATGTACATTCTTTGACCTCTTTTGGTTCAGATCTGAATCATCAGTTTTCTTGCTAAATTTCTGTCCTTTAACTCTCTTTCTGGATGGGAGCTTCTATGGAAAGCTGGCTACAGACTGCCATCCTGGCTCCTCCCCCTTTTCTGACATCTTAATCTTGGACACTTAGACTCCTAAGTTGTGAGAGAAATTTTGTTGTTCAGTCCACCCTGTATTTTTTTTTTTTTATGGCAGCATGAGCACACTAATATGGTGTGTAAAACTTCTCCAGTGTTCATGGCACACTAATACTGGTTTTCATTTCTTGACTTTTCCCATCATGGTTGCAAAATGGTCATCCCAGCTAATGCATCACCTCCTCACAGGTTCCTACAGCTGCAGAATTGGGAGTTTCTTCTTATATCCTTTTCTTCAGGGAGAAAAACTTTTCTCAGAAGTCCCCAAGTATACTTATTCTGAAGGGCTATTGGCCTGGATTGGGTCACATGCCTGTGACCATGCTGCAAAGGAGGAGTCTGCAAAAGTTAATAATCAGTAATTCCAGCCTTAGAGTGAGAAGTGAGCTCTGCCGATAAGGGGGAAGGTCTAGGGAATGGTAGTTGGGTAGCTGACCAATACTGTCTGTACTAAATATATTCTTCCAAGTGGAACTATGTAGTACATTAAATACTTGCTTTCTAATCTAACAATATATTATGAATATATTTCTTGTCAACAAATATAACCTGCATATATTTTAAATATGAAATATGCCCCTATATCTTCTCACCCTCATCATGCCACATAAGTAGTAAGAATGTCAGAGATGAAATCAAAGCCTATGCTTTTAAAGACAACAAGTGCTATTTAAAAGTATTCTTCCTTTTTGGACAGTTGGGTTATTTATAAATATTTGCTATTATAATAAGTATATTAGCTCCCAATTCTAAAAAGTATTCTCATAACATATTTGTCTATACACATCCAATTATTTTCTTAGGTTAAACCCCAACAAGTTAACTTTCTAAGTTGAGAGGCATACATATTTCAAGGTACTTAAGTTACCTTGAAGGCTTTAATATATCCTTTTTACTGCATTGTTGAAATGTTATATTGACTTACTCTTCTACTGTCAGATTTTTAAGACCGACTGTGTCTCTATGCTCTCCTTAAAACTATGCATTGTCACTAATTTACTAATTTTATCCATTGACATTTTACTAGGCAATCAACAATTACCTTATTTTTGAAATTTAAGTTTACCCCTTAATGATAATATTAAGAGATTTGTATATCAGCCATTTGTATTTTTCCTTTTGTAAATTATATGTTTATGTGCTTACTTCATTTTTACAATGGGATGTTTTTGTGTTTCTTGTTCATTTGTAGGGCAGACTTTGTGTATGAAGTTGTGTCAATGGAAGTTCTCTTTTCTTTAGGAAAGTGGGAAATACACTCCAGGTGGTCAAGTGAAGCTAGCCTGGGTTACTTCCTCCCTTTGGTCAGACTGTAATATATAAACCTAATTTACATAATTGACTTTCCCTACTAGACAAAAGTCTCTCAAGAGCAATCTCCATGTTTCTTAAGTACCTGGTATTTATCAAATACTTAATAAATTTTGAGGAAATAAGGAATAATTTATTTGCTTCTAAAAATCAATACAGTGTCATGTTTACTTCAATGACATTATAGATAAGCCAAGATTTTATTGACATATTTGGAATTATCCTAATGGAAACAAGTTATGATTTTCAAATAAAATAGCCATTTGGTTATTAAAAAGTTTCTTTAATATGTGAGGATTGCCCTAAGGCATATATTTAAATCATATTTTGTTTTGTTTTTAAATCTGATAATAAGAAATGATACAATTCCTTGTAGGTGTGCCAGAAGAGTCCTACATATTTTTCTAACACAGAAGAAAGCATTCTTTGCTCTGTTGCCTAGCACAGCAGAGAAACACTGCATTGGAAACTCAATAGTGGTCCCCAGTTCATTTAAGTGTGCTATGATCCTCTTTGGATCTGAGCCCTGTAAATAAGTTTGGAGACTATTTGTTCACACTTGGTTTGAAGGACACTGATGTATAGCAGATCCAGACAACAGGTATTTGTCATCACTAAAAGTGGCTTTGCCAATACAAGTCTCAGAATTTTTTTTTCCTTTCTTTCTTTCTTTTTTTTTTTTTTTAGAGATAAAATCTCACTTTGTTGCCCTTGGTAGAGTGCTGTGGCGTTACAGCTCACAGCAACCTCCAGCTCTTGGGCTTAGGTGATTTTCTTGCCTCAGCTTCCCAAGTAAGTGGGACTACAGGCACCCACCACAACACCTGGCTTTTTTTTTTGCTGTAGTTTGGCAGGGGCTGGGTTCGAACCTGCTGCCCTTGGTATATGGGCAGCATATACTCACTGAGCCACAGATGCTGCCCAGAATTTCTTTTTTTTTTTTTCAAAATAGCTGTTTGCTTAGTATGCTCAGTCATTCTTAGTTTTGTTTACTAATTTGTCCTTTTGGATAAGTTACTGTGATAGCCACTGTGAAGAATTAGAAGGAAAATCAGTCCTCCAGACTTCATATTGAAGACATACACATTTATGTGAAAACATACAAATCTCACCTGAATACATGTAAAAGAGCTGAATAGGTATATAGTTGTAGTTAGAATAGGGGAAGAGGCTCGGCACCTGTGGCTCAGTGGGCTAAGGCACCAGTCATGTAAACCTGAGCTGGCGGGTTCGAATCCAGCCTGAGCCCGCCAAACAACAATGATGGAGGGCGGCTTCTGTGGCTCAGCGAGTAGGGCGCCGGCCCCATATACCGAAGGTGGCGGGTTCAAGCCCGGCCTCGGCCGAACTGCAAAACAAAAAAATAGCCAGGCGCTGTGGCGGCCGCCTATAGTCCCAGCTACTAGGGAGGCTGAGGCAAGAGAATCGCTTAAGCCCAAGAGCTGGAGGTTGCTGTGAGCAGTTTGACGCCACAGCACGTCCACCAAGGGTAATAAAGTGAGACTCTGTCTCTACAAAAAAAAAAAAAAGAAAAAAAATTATGAAGAAATAATAGCTAAAAACTTACAAACATTTGGTGAAAGAAAAAGATTTACGTATATTTACAGAGAATTTAATTTAAAGCAGATCTATCAACACAGCAAACTCCAAAAAGGAAAAATTGAAAACCACACCCAGACACATTAATAATCAAATTAATGAAATCAAGGATAAAGAAAAGATTCTGAGGCTCTGCGCCCATAGCTCAGTGATTAGGGTGCCAGCCACATATGCTGAAGGCAGTGGGTTCAAGCCTGGCCCGGGCCTGCTAAACAACAATGACAAATGCAACCACAAAATAGCCAGGCATTGTGGCAGGAGCCTGTAGTCCCAGATACTTGGTAGGGTGAGGCAGGAGAATCGCTTAAGCCCGAGAGTTTGAGGTTGCTGTGAGCTGTGATACCACTGCACTCTACTTAGGATGACACAGTGAGACCCTGTCTCAAAAAAAAAAAAAAAAAAGATTATGAAAGCTGCTACAGGAAGACAACACTTTGTATATAGGAGAACAAAGATTATGATGGCAGATTTCTCACTAGAAACCATGGAAGCCAGAGACAGGAACAACATTTATAAAGTGCTTTAAAAAAACAGAAAAACAAAAAACTGTCAACAAAGAACCATTATCCAACAAATATATCCTTCAGAAATAAAAGTGAGAAATAATACAAAGACATTGTCTGAAGGAAAACTAAGAGAATACGTTGCCAGTAGACTTTCTTTAAAAGATACGCTAAAGAAGTTTATGGGGAAGGAAAATGATAGCAAGGAAGGAAGACCAGCAGAAATGACAAATATCTGTATAAATAGAATAGACTATTTTTTCTCCTTATAAGTTTGGTAAAAATATATATAATTGCTGAAATAAATTTAAAACGTCATCTTATGTGTATAGATGTAATATATAACTGAATATATATTAGAGGCACTGTAAAGGGATCTACCTGGTGGTAAAAATTTCTGTATTTTACTTGAAGTGGTAAAAAATTTCTAGATAGAATACAGAAAGTTTGGTATGTATGTAATAATCTTTAAGCAACCATTTTTAGAAACTATGCAAGGAGATAGTTTTTAAAACCAATATGTAAATTAAAATTTGGAATTTTGAAAAATATCTAAAAATTCAAAATAAAGTCAGAAAGGAAAACCAGAGGAAAAAACATAAAGAACAAACAATAAAATGGTAGCCCTAAATCCAGCAATATAAAAAGTTTCATTAAATGTAAATGGTCTAAACATAGCAATGAGAACACATGGGTTGGATGTTTTTAAAAAAACTAAATCATATGCTATCTATAAGAACCACTCATAATATAATGGTACATATAGGTTAAAAAGTTAAAAGATGGGGAAAGATATTTCATGCAAACACTAAAAAGAAAAAAATGGAGTGGTTATTTCACTGTCAAAGCAAACTTCAGATCAAAGAAAATTATACTGTAATTCAGTATATTTATTTTATTTAACCTTAAATTTAAAAGAATTTTTTTTTTTTTTTTTTAGAGACAGAATCTTGCTTTTCACAGGCACAATCAGCCTTGAACTTGTGGCCACAAGTAATCCTCCTGAGGTGCACTATGATTGTGCCTGTGAATACTCATCCCAGCCTAAGCAACACAGTGAGGCACTTTCTCAAAAAAGTAGAGCAAACTAGAGGATATATAGAGACAGTTTTATACTTGGGAAAATTAGCAACTGTGCTGGCAGAACACTTGACAATAACAAAATAGAGGCCAGACAATTTTACATATATGTGTGTATTTGTACAGAAGGTGCCAAAAAAGATGTATACACATTTTAAGAAAGGAAAAAAATATATTAGATTTGTATAATTCCAGTCACATTCAACTTCTGCAATTACAAGAGGTGCTCAAAGTAACTGGTATTCATATAATGCTGAACAAGAAATAACTAAATTCTAAGATCACTATACCCTTTTTCAAGATGTTATGTACATTAAATCAAAAGTTACTTCTTCTTTTTCTCCTCTAATACACATAATCTCACCACCTTTACCCAGTGGTAGAGATAAAAGCAGCCTCAGAGTTAGGTCAACACCAATCTTTTACATCCTAATCCTTGTAAAGGTCTGTATATCTGCTTTTCTTTCTCCAATGTATCATCTACCCTGAGCCTATGAAACCCCTTCCTTTGTGCCCCCCAAAAGTACTTAGACCTGTATTTACCATAACATGCCCAAACATTCAAAAGTAAAATAGTACAAAGAAATTCTACATACAGATCCTACAACAATCCTCAGATTGAACACATACAGATTTGCCCTTTTTGCCTCATCTGACCCTTTGTTTGCTGCAGTTTTGTTTTTTTGTTTTGGGGACAGAATCTCACTGTCACCCAGGCATGAGTACCATAGCATCAGCCTAGCTCACAGCAAACTCAAGCTCCTGGGTTCAAGTGATTCTCCTGCCTTAGCCTCCCAAGTAGCTGGGACTATACTACCCAAATAATTTTTCTATTTTTAGTATAGATGGGGTCTTGCTCATTCTGAAGCTGGTCTTGAACTCCCAAGCTCAAGCAGTCCTCCTGCCTCAGCCTCTCAGAATGCGGGGATTACAGTCATGACCATTGTACATGGCCTTTGCTGGAAAGTTTTAAAGCAAATCTCAGACATCATTTCATGCCACATATCTCAGTATACAGCCCTAAAAAATGGACAGTGGAGTATGAATTGAATTGAGTAAGTTACTGTGAAATCTATAAAAATACTGAAATAAGGCTGGGCACAGTGGCCTGTAATTACTCATGCCTGTAATTCTAGCAGTCTGGGAGGCAGAGGCAGGTGGACTGCTTGAGCTCAGGAGTTCAAGACCAGCCTGAGCAAGAGCGAGACCCTATCTCAAAATAAAAAAACAGCAGAACACTGTGACAGGTGCCTATGGTCCTGACTACTTGGCAGACTGAGCTAAGAGGATCGCTTTAGCCCAAGAGTCTGAGGTTGCTGTGAGCTCTGATACCACAACACCCTACCCAAGGTGACAGAGTGAGACTGTGTCTCGAAAATATATATATATATTGAAATAATATTGTGACCAGCATGTCATAAAAACGTTTTTTTTTTTTGCTGGGGCAAGGCTCCAACTCACCACCCCTGGTATATGGGGCCAGCACCCTACTCCTTGAGCCACAGGTGCCACTCTGTCATAAAAACTTTTTGTACTGCAATGAATACCATTATGAAAGTAAAGACAACCTGCAAAATGGGAGAAAATATTTGCAAATCATGTATCTCTGAAGGGACTTGTACTCAGGCTATAAAGAGCTTTCACAATTCAACAATAACACAATCCATTTAAAAAAATAAGCAAAGAATTTTTTTTTTATAATTTTGTTAAATCATAAATGTGTACATTAGTGCAAGCATGGGGCACAATGTGCTGACTTCATATAAAGAATTTGAATAGACATTTCTCCAAATTAAATACAGTAGAACATTTGTAAATTGACGACTCAAAGGACTGTGACAAAATGGTCAACATAGGAACTAGGCTTCCTGTACTGATATATACATGTGGTGTGTGTCCAGCCTATGAAAATTAGGTCAACATGAGGAGTTTGTCAATATAGGGAAGTAGTCAGTTATGGAGGTTCTACTGTATGTAAACAGGGAATATGCACTTGAAAATATGCTTAAAATTCCTAGTAGAGAAATGAAAGTCAAGACAATGAGATACTACTTCACATCTACTAGGATGGCAACAATTTTAAAAAGACATGTAACAAGTGAGGATATCGAGAAACAGCAACTCTTCGTTCATTGCTGAGGTGGGAATGTAAAATGTTAGTTTTACTTTGTAAAACTAGTGGTTCCTTTCAAAGTTCAATATAGAATTACCATATGAACAAGCAATTACACTCCCAGATATGTATATAAGAAACATAATGCACACAAACATCCACATAAAACTTGTCCATTATTCTTCATAGCAGCATTATTTACAATAGCCAAAAGTAGAAACAACCTGAATGTGCATGAACAGATAATGGACAAATGAAATGGGATATAGGCAAACAATACAATTTATTCCAACATAAGAAAGTATTGATACATGTTAAAACAAGGATAAACCTTGAAAACATCCTAAGTGAAAGAAGCCAGACACCAAAGATCATATATTTTATAATTTCAGACTAGGCAAATTCATAGAAACAGAAAGATTAGTGGTTGCCTACGATTGAGGAAGGTGGAAATGGACAGTATTGCTTTGGGGTGATCAAAATGTTCTCAAGTTGATTGTGATGATAGTTGTGCAAGTCTACATTATAAATACGCTGAATTATACACTTTAAATGTGCAATATTGGTCATTATAATCAAATGCAAATGTAGATCTCAGTGCTATTTTTATGAACAAAAAGTTTAATAAAATTGGGGAATTCTAGGAAGATGGCTGACTGGTAGCAACCCTTGACAGAGGATCTTGAGTAAAGAAAAACTGGACGGAATCGAACTCTATGAAGCCAAAGGTGGTGAGCTGAGCCAATAAAGAAGTTTGGCAAGCTTTTAACTCAAGAAAGAGCATTCAAGAAAACAAATTTCAGGTACAAAGCCTATCAACTAGAGGATGGGAGACCCCCTCCCCCAACCAGGAAGCCTATTCAGGCTATCTGCCAACGAGCAGGGAACAAAAGACTTCTCATTTTATCTCGCTAGAGAGAGTCACTAAACCCTAGGTCTCTTTCTCCAGGGAGGTCCCACTTATGAACCTAGACACTGCCCTGCCAGGCATAAAATTGAACTGATATTTCCCCCCACAAGTCCAAACTCCCAGTCCACCCTTCCCCATCTGAAGTTCTGCCACTTGCAGAGCACAGAGTGTTTGGTCTTGTCCTGAGAGACCTGTGCATAGTGTGAACTGCCAACCATCAAAAAGGAATCTGTGGGCTCGGTGCCTGTGGCTCAAGGGGCTAAGGCACCAGCCACGTACACCTGAGCTGGCGGGTTCGAATCCAGCCTGGGACAGCCAAAGGACAATGACGGCTGCAACCAAAAAATGGCTGGGCGTTGTGGCAGGCGCCTGTAGTCCCAGCTACTTGGGAGGCAGAGGCAAGAGACT
>CAUYON010173597.1:0-14596 GCA_963573935.1 Arctocebus calabarensis | reverse complement strand
TTTCACTCATTCTTTGCGAGGTTTTTGTTTCTAGTTCTTATCTTAAACATTGTTATTGTTATTAAATTTTAAGCCTTTTTAATTCTGTGAAGGCAAAAAGTGGAAACCTAATAAACACATGTATATGTAAAAATAAAAAAATAATAATAAAGAAAAGAAGAGAGTTATTTGTTCCCACTAGTTCCAACATGTGAATTCTAGGACTGATTCCTTGGCCTAGTTTTGGCCAGAAGCTTATAGGTACCAGCTTGGAGGCACATGCCTATTCCTGAAGCCAGGGGATAGAACATTCTGATTGGCCAAGCTCAAGTTTTTGTACTTACTCTTTGAACAAAGCAATAAGACATCCCCACTCAAAACCTTGTGGATCGAAGTGAGAGAGGGCTCAGCACCCATAGCTCTATGGTTAGGGCCCCGGCCACATACACTGAGGCAGGTGGGTTTGAACCCAGTGAGGGCCTGCTAAACAACGAAGACAACTGCAATAAAAAAATAATAGCTGGGTGTTGTGATGGGTGCCTGTAGTCCCAGCTACTTGGGAGGTGAAGGCAAGAGAATTGCTTAAAGCCCAAGAGTCTGAGGTTGCTGTGAGCTGTGATGCCACAGCACTCTACCAAGGGTGACATAGTGAGAGATGGAGCAGAGAGAGAGAAGGGGAAATGGAAGAAGACAAAGAGAGAGCACAAGAGCAGGAAAGCAAGAACCTAAGAGTGCATGTTGGAGAGGGGTCCTCAAAGAAAAATCACAGTGCTGTTCTCAGAACAATTGAGAACATACGTTGAGCAGACAAGACCAACATGTGAACATTATATTCCACTATTAGATAGATAACCCTATTTATAAAAGGTCTTCAACTAATATCATGCAACTATATCAGATGAAAATGGACTCATGCTTTCTATATAGAGATACAACCCTAATTCATGTACCCCAAGTGTACCCAACGTTAAGAGTAAGATCTTTGAGTGATTCACAGTCATCTTGGACAGGACTTGATGTCGCTCTCCGTGAGATATCTCAGGGTGGTTTTGATTTGCATTTCTCTGATGATGAGGGATGATGAGTATTTTTTCATTTATTTGTTGACCATTCATTTGTCTTTTTGGAAAGTTCTGTTCATGATTATTGTCCAATGATAAATAAAATTGTTTGCTCTTTTTTTGTTGATTAATTTAAGTTCTCTGTAGATTCTGGTTAAAAGCCCTTTGTCAGAGTCATAACATGCAAATATCTTTTCCCATTCCGAAGGCTGTCTATTTGCTCCAAATGCTGTGTCCTTACCTGTGCAGAAGCTTTTCAGCTTAATTAAGTCCCATTCATTTATTTTTGTTGTTGTTGCAATTGCCAATGCAGTCTTCTTCATAAAATCTTTCCCTGGCTAATATGAAGGCAGTAGATGAACTAATACCAGAGGTGGAGTAGAGGAATGAGGGAGCAGGGAGAGGAGGGAGGCAGATAGAGGGTCATAGTGTATGGTATACTTCTTGGGGGCTAGACACAAGTATAAAAGGGACTTTAACAAATTCAATCAGTGTAACCTGATTCTTTGTACCCTCAATGACTCCCACACAATTAAAAAAAAATTCTTTCCCCAGGTTGATATCTTCAAGACTTTTTCCATGCTTACTTCTAGAATTTTTATCACTTCATGTCTTAGATTTAAATCTTTTATCCATCATGAGTCAATTTTTGTAAATTGTGAGAGGTGCAGATCCAGTTTCAGTCTCTTTCATGTGGTTATCCAGTTCTCCCAGCACCATTTATTGAATAGGGATTCTTTTCTCCAGTGTATGTTATTGTATTGTTTATCAAAGATCAGATGATGATATAAGGGTGGTTTCATCTCTAAGTTTTCTATTCTGTTCCATAGATCTATGTCTCTACTTTTGTGCCAATACTATGCTGCTTTGATCACTGTAAACTTGTCGAAGAACTATTTTTTCGAGTTCCTCAAAGTATGATGTTGGTATTTTAATGGGGATTGCATAGAATCTGTAGATTGCTTTGGGAAGTATAGACATTTCAACAATGTTGATTCTTCCCAGCTATGAGCATAGTATATTCTTCCATTTGTTAATATCTTCTGCTATTTCTTTTCTTAGGGTTTCATAATTTTCTTTATAGAGATCATTCACCTCCTTTGTTAGATATAGTCCGAGGTATTTATTTTCTCTGAAGCTCCTGTGAAGGGTATTGTGTCCTTGATTTGATTCTCAGCTTGATTGTTATTGGTGTACAAAAAGGCTACTGATATGTGGAATTGGTTTTATCTCCTGAGCCATTACTGTATTTCTTGATCTTTTCCAGGAGTCTTGTGGTTTAGTCTCTGGGGTTTTCTAAGTATAAGATCATATCATCAGCAAAGAGAGACAGTTTGACCTCCTTTGTCCCCATTTGGCTACCCTTAATATCCTAGAACGTTCAGCACTATGTTGAATAATAGTGGCGATACAGGACATTGTCTGGTTCCAGTTCTAAGTGGAAATGCTTTGTTTTACTTCATTTGTTGGCTGTGGGTTTTTTGTAAATGAATTCTATCATTTAAGAAACGTCCCATCTATGCCTATTTTCTTCAGTATTATTGTAAGAAAAGGATGCTGAATTTTGTTGAATGCTTTTTCTGCATCTTTTGAGAGGATCATATGGTCTTTGCTTTTGCTTCCATTTATGTGGTGAATTACATTTGTAGATTTATATATGTTAAACCAACCTTGCATCCCTGGGATAAAGCCTACTTGATCATGATGTATACTTTTTTCCATATGTAGCTGTATTCCATTTGCTAGGATTTTATTATTTTTGCATCGATATTCATTAGTGAGACTGGCGTGTAGTTCTCGGGTTTTGTTGGGTCCCTTTCTGGTTTTGGTATCAGGGTGATATTAGCTTTGTAGAATGTGTTGGAGATGGTTCCTTCCTTCTCAGTGTTTTAGAAGATGTTCTGCAGTATAGATACAAGTTCTGTGAAGGTTTGATAGAAATCTGATATACAGCTGCCTGACCCAGGGCTTTTTGTTGTTGGTATCTTTTTTATTGTTGCTGGAATTTCAGTGCATGATATCGGTTTGTTCAACAGAACCAATTATTACTCGTAAAGTCTAAGGAGGTTGTGTGATTCCTCCACATTTTCAAATTTCTGTGTATAGAGGGGTTTTTTATTTGTAGTAATCAGTGATGATCTTTTGTATCTTTGTGGTATCTGTTGTTATTTCCTTTTTCATTTCTGATGGAGGTTTTAGAGATGTGTGTTCTTATACTTGGTGAAGTCCCATAATTCTCTAAGAGATGGCTCTGCTTTTACTCTCTTCTGCCTCTTAAAATCCCCGAGTTAGCTCAAGAGCCTTATCCTCTAGCTCTTCAGTTCTTACTTCTCCATGGTTTAATCTAGTATTGATACTTTCTATTGCATCTTTCAGCTTCCTGAATGACTCCTTCAATTCTTTAAGCTCTGATGTATCCTTTCTAATTTCTTTATGTCTTTCATTCCTCATTTCTTGAGGTCAATTTTTGGATTTTCCTTAGGTGGTTTTCCACTTTCTCTTCAGTTCCCTTCATTATTTTTTGCCATTCCTACTCTAAATTACTTTCTGTCACTTCCATAATTTCTTTGTTGGTGGGATCCTCTGTGGTAGCTGCCTTGTGATGCCTTGAGGGGGTTATGTTATGGTTTTTCATGTTGCCAGAATTTTTTTGTTGGTTTCTCCTCTCCTCATCGTGTTTTCTTCTTGTTCCCTTCCTTCCCCTACTTATTCCTCTTTCTGCTTAATTTTCCTTAATTTGGGAGTTGAAGTGTCCTTTGGTATGGGGATGAAAGGGAGAGAAGAGAAGAGAAGAAAAGGGAAGAGAAGGGAAGGGAAGGGAAGAAGGCAGAAAAGAAAAAAAAATAAAAAGAAGAGAAGAAAGACGAAAGGAGAAAAATAGTAATAATAATGGTTTGGGGCAGGGTATGGTGACTCACACCCACAATCCCAAGACTCTGGGGAGGGGCTGGAATAGGAGGGTCCCCTGAGGTTAGAAGCTCCTAACTAGCCTGAGCAAGAGCAAAACCCTGCCTCTACCAAATCTAGAAAAAAGTCAGCCTTGTATCACAGCGGGGATCTGCAAAAATGGTCTCTTGGGTGGTCAAACCTAGAGGGACACACTTAGCCAGATATTTGAGGTCTCCTAGAGCCAGGCCAATGCCACAGAGCCCCAGCCCAGGTCTCTGAGCAAGGCTGTAGTCATAGCTACTTGGGAAGCTAAGGTGGGAAGACAGCTTGAGCCCAGGTACAATGAACTATTTTTACACCAGTGCACTCTACTGCACTCTACCTAAACAGAGCAAGAGCTTAGGTTCCCAAACCCCTCTCCTCAACTACATTTTCTCTGACAAAAAGGACTAGATCTTGTCTAGTACTAGCCAGGTTATGATCTAGTAGCATTGTCTCAGGTCTCCATTTTTAGGCTCAACTATGTTTCTTTCCTTGTAAATGTTTTTAAACTATCCTTATATTGGTGCAAATTATTTAGGTTTTCCAACCCTGCATTTTTCATGATATGGATTCTCATTCATTTTGAATTGCTGATAACAGGCATAAAGGGCCACTTAGCAAAACTGTATGTTCTCCCTGCTCTGCTTTCAGATGCACCAATTTCAGCCACAGCTTTTGCCTTTACTTGCAGGCTATTAGTGAAGGCCATAAGAAGTTCCCATATACTCCAACATAGTGATGTTTTTCTATAGGTGCCTAAAGCTCTGCTATTCTTAACACACAGGTTTTTTAGCCTGCATCGTATGGTTACAAGAGGGCTATTGTACCACCAGACATTTTAAACATATTCTAGGCTGAAAGAAGGAGCAAGCACCAAAATGACTGACTGAAGGATATACCAATTGAATATATCCATTTGAAAAAACTTTCCCAGAAACTCCAACCAGAGAGTTCTGCCTATACCTCATTGGCTAATGTTGGATCACATGACCATCCCCAGCCTCAATAACAAAGGAAGTCAAGGAAGAATAGTGTTATATAGGACTGTGGGGAGACCCACCTACAGCGTCTTCTATGCTACTCCACTTTGGGTAGCCAATGTTTATACACATTTTTTGTGTTGTTGTTCTTTAATGGAAAAGGTAAACCAGGACAGAAGGTGCATCTAAGCTTTCATCTTGAAGCTAAAAATCTGGAAATTGCAGAGTCCTCTCCGTAAAGTCTGGTCTTGTGACTTATAAATCAAAACACAAGTGGAGACTTCCAGTTTTTCCTATTGGACACCTGGGGTTTGCTTAGGAGTTAAACAGCTGCAGTACATTGTTGGCTTTGACAAGAGAATTCCCTCTAAAACTCATTTGTATTTTCAATCAATTCTATGTGCAAGTAACTGCAGCCTTGTAACCATAGTTGAGTAACCCTGACAAGACGCAGTCTTTTCAAGTCTGAAGTGCACTTTTAATACTTACTCGTCTTTGCACTCTAGCTATCCCTCTAACCCTGAAATAACCTTGGTTAATGAAACACTACTCATAATCAGATCATTATCAGTGGGGTTGCCCCTTGGTTTAGCAGAAAATTATTAATTGAACCTATTTGAAGAAGGCTAGACCACAAATTTCATCTGTTGCTATGGTGCCAATTCTTTGCCACCAGCTTTAGCTTTGAAATACAGAAGCAGTTTGCCTTTTCAATCCTGTAAGTCTCCAAATTATAAGATAGTCAGTTAAGACTGCAGACCAGAGGCAGAAAGCATTTATCTTAGCACTGCTGTTTTTCTCTCCCCACCTCTCGGTTCTAGTTTGAGTTAATTCCTCTCTTGTAGAACTTTGATGAAAGCACTAAGTAGCAAATGTCTACATCCTGATTTTGCCCCTGTGATTTCTCCTAATACTACAACCATTTTTCTTTGCTCATCTGCTTCATTCTTTATTCTTAACAGGTTTCAGGTTCTCTGAGCTTTCTTTTGTCCCCACCATCTATAGAATAACCTCTTTCCCTGCATGTATCCTCACTGGAAAGCTCCAAGTGTCATACTGCCAACCAGCATTCCATCCACCCTCTTCCCCATGGCGCATCAATGTATAAGTCACGGCTGGCTGTTATACCCTGGGCTACAGGAGTTCTTCCAAAGTTGTTTTCTATGACATTGTATATCTTAAGTGAAAATTTTTATTCACCAATCATACCTCAGAAAGGCTGAGGAGGGGGAGGGAACTCTTCACCATGTCATTTGGTTTCAAAGAATGTCTCCGGAAGTCCCTCCTTCAGTATAAGGTATTCCAAAGAATACCGTGCAAGTATATCATTGAGACAAGTGGTGTGCTTTGACAAGAAAAAGTTCATGCAAACTTTTCTAGCCATCAACACCAGGTATAGTTGCTTTCACTATTAGAGATACCTTCATTTGGAACTTGTAGCCTTCAGAACAGCAAGAGAAACATTTTTTGTTGTTGTTTTAAGCCACCCAAAATTTAACTATCTTATAATTTTGGTGTGGTACTTTGTAATGCCGGCCCTAGGAAACCAATGTAAAATTTCAAGTGACAGATGCCAGGCACCCCAAAGCTTTACCTTACCTCTGAAACAATTAATGATTTCACAGCAAGGACTAAAGCAGGGAGATTGTCACCACTCCCTACTCCACCCCTCTGGTCTATCATTCCCTCTAAGGATTTTTTTCATTGTAATTTCTTTCTCAGCACAAATGTATATATAATTTCATCTTTCTAATGTTATAAGGAATGGACTCTATGATACTACTTTTGGAAATAATGGTTTATTGTGTAATTATATGGATGGTATTCCTTAAACTTGAGTACGCAAGAACTGTCACATTTCGTTATCTTTTTCTTTATTTTCTTTCTTTATTTATTTGAGACAGAGTCTCTCTATGTCACCCTGGGCAGAGTGCCGTGGCATCACAGCTCACAGAACCTCCAACTCTTGGGCTTAGGCAATTCTCCTGCCTCAGCCTCCAGAGTAGCTGGTACTACAGGTGCCCACCACAATATCCTGCTATTTTTTTGCTGCAGTTGTTTAGCTGGCCTGGGCCGGTTCAAACCCGCCGCCCTTGGTGTATGTGGCTGTCACCGTAACCACTGTGCTAAGGGCACTGTGTCTCTTAATTTTCTTTAAATCCAGTTTATTCCAACTCCAAATTTCTGTGCTATCAGGAATGGCAAATATACAATAACTTAAAATTTCCATCACTTTCTGGAGCACTCTACCCTCCCTAGGATCACACAAACACTCAGAAGGTTTATATGACAACGGGTAAGGACAGAGTGTCTCTAATCCTCAGGCTGTTGTGCTCTTTAGTCTAAACCTGCATTGTACTCTGAAAGCAAGCAGCCACACTTCTCCAGGGCCTACCTGCAAGACACAGCATCCAGACTCAAGCTAACCTCTCCAGGCTGACAATGGATACATTATCCTTAAGGGGGCTGGGAGGGAGTGTCTCCAGATTTTCACTACTCCCAACCTGGCAGCTGTAAATCCTTCCCAGGGCTTGGAGAAATCTCTCTCCTCTGCCTGCTCTAAAGGCAACTGCTCCCTTCCCCTTCTTTGAGCACAATTCCTACAATGTGCTCAAAAGCTAGGAAGATGGGCTTTGCACACTGCATTATACGCCTTTCTCTCCCCAGAAAAGAAAACACAAAGGGCTCGGATTCCCCTTTGGAATAAAAGAAATGGATTGAGAATACACAGAGTATGTCAACGAATTAAGCTGTCTCAGTACCAGGATAAAATATACCGAGAGCTTATACCTTCCAGCCCATACTATGTGTCGGCCACTTGTTCTAAGTGCCTGATACATATTAACTCATTACAGCCTCACAAGTCGATGGGGTAGGTACCATTCCCCTCCTTCCTGATTTTACAGATGGAAAAACCCAGCGAGGTTATGTCACTGGCATAAAGTCACATAGCTATTTGCTAACAGAGCCAGAATTTAAATTCAGGCAATCTGACTCCGGAGACTGCATCCAACCTTAATGCTCTACTGCCTCTCAGTGGAACAGATCATCTTATCTACACAGGTGTTTTAGAACCCAATAACGCACAGCCTCGGATGATTTTCAGGTTTCAAGGAAAATGGTAATAATTACATATAATAATATTTTAGGAGTGAACATTCATAGCTGAGTCCCTCAGTAAGCCACTGCAAGGCCAGATAGCCTCCTTTATGTCTCTTGTATCATTATTTGCCCTTGTCATCAGTACCTTCTCAACACAGAACACCATTATGAGGCTGTGTTTTAAGCCAAACAACCTTCAATAACAATTGACCTTGACTGTGTGCAGATCTATGGTTCCATTGTCATGGCTGGAGTTAGTTTTATTCCAGGGATAGTTGCATATGACACAGGCTTTAGCAACTTTATGAAGAAAGAAACCTGTGGCTGATTTCTTCAGAAAGGGGCTGTAGGAGTGATGGTCACTAAGAGTGTTGAAGGCTACAGCCAAGGCCCATGGAAAGAATTAAAGACTTCATAGATTTAGCTGGAGTTAAGTAAATGTTCCAGCAACACAAGTCAGGCTACATGGTAAGTCAGTCTTTCCTTCCCAGATTCAGTAAGGGGTCAGCCTAAGTCAGGTGTCAAATTGTTCTAAGATAAACACAAACTAGAAAGTAGGAACTAAAACCAAAGCAACAGGCCGGGCACATTGGCTCACACCTGTAATCCTAGCACTCTCAGAGGCTGAGGCAGGTAGATCGCCTGAGCTTGCAGGTTCAAGACCAGCCTGAGCCAGAGCGAGACCTCGTCTCTGAAAATAGGCTTGCGTTGTGGCTGGTGCTTGTAGTCCCAGGTACTTGGGAGGCTGAGGCAAGATAATCACTTGAACTTGAGGGTTTAAGGTTGCTGTGAGTTATGATGCCACTGTACTCTACTGAGGATGACAAAGTGAGACTCTGTCTCAGAAAACAAAAAAGCAACGAAGTGTGAGACTTCACCCTCTCTGAAGGTTCCTTCCCAATAGAATTTCTAGTCTCAAATCTTTCCCAATTTAAACAAAACCCTCTCTTAAGCCTTATGTGGCCTTCCATTTATCACTCTTCTCTCCTTATATATTACCCAATTTCCTGAAGAAGCTGTCTATACTGGCTACTTCCACTTAGTTACTATTCATTCACTTCTGAACCCACTCATCCATCTTCTGCTCCCATCTTTTCATAAAACTTCCCTCATCAAGTACATCAGTGACTTTGTTGGTTACTTTTTTCCTTAAAACTCTTCCTTTGGTTTAAGCAGAGTTCTTAAATATAACACCAAAAGCACAGCTTGATGAGTTGGACTTTATTAAAATTAAAAATTTATATTCTGTGAAAGACATTGTTAAGGGAATGACATAACAAGTCAGAGACTAGGAGAGAGTATTTGCACATCACATACCTGACAAAGGACTTGTATCCAAAATGTGCCAAGAACCCTAAAAACTCAGCAATAGGGCAACAGACAACCATATTTTTAAATGGGCAAAATATATAAACACACTTTACCCAACAAGATATATGAATGGCAAATCAGCATAAGAAAATATGTTCAAAATCATTAGTCATTATGTAAATGCAAAATTAAAACCACAATGAGATACTACTACACACCTACTAGAATGGCTTTTAAAAATGGACAATATTAAATGCTGATGAGAATATGAAGCAAACAGAACTCTCATACCTTACTGGTGTGAGTGCAAAATGGTACTGTCACTTTGGGAAACAGATTTTTAGTTTCTTATAAAGTTAATATATGCTTTTCATACCACCCAGCCATCCCACTCCTAGGTAGCTATCCTAGAGAAATGATGAAGGTTCACACAAAAATCTGTAAAAGAATGTTTACTGTGGCTTTATTCATAATATCCACAAACTGGAAATATTCCAAATGCCCTTCACCTGGTAAATGGACAAATTGTGGCCCAGTCATACAATGGAACATTACTCATCAATAAAGAGGAATGAATTACTGTTATATATAACAATGTGGATGAATCCCAAAGGCATTGTGCTTAGTGAAAGAAGTCAGACTCAAAAGACTATGCATTATATAATTCCATTTACAGAACATTCTGGAAAAGTAAAAACTTCGGCAATGGAAAACAGAGTAGTGGTTGTCAGGGGTGGGTCTTCTTAGTAATGTAAGAAGTTGTGAAACCAATGTATAATCACCCACACTTTCATATGAATGATGAAACACAGCTATAGCCCAAAATGAAGGAGGGAAGAGGGGGGTGAAGAAGGGGAGAAGAGAGACCAGGTGGAGGGAGTGTAATTGGGGGGACCTCACCTATTGTGCATAATGCAAGGGTACATGTCAAATCTATTAAGAGTAGAGTATAAATGTCTTAACACAACAAATAATTAAGTGAGGTGAAGTCTATGTTAACTGTTTTGATGTAATTATTCCAAATTGTATATAAAATCAGCACATTGTACCCCCTAAATGCATTAATGTACACAGTTATGATTTAATAAAAAAGGGGGCAACACAAAGGAATTTAGCATAGGTGATAAAACTGTTCAGTTTCTTAATTGTGGTACTGGTAGTCATATGACTATGCATTTCCAAAACACATAGAACTATATACCACAAAGAATGAAATTGATCATACATAAATTAAATCAATAGGCTTCGTGTGGTGGTGCATGCTTATAATCCCAGCACTTCAGGAGGCTGACATGGGAGGATCACTTGACGTCAAGAGTTTGAGGTCAGCCTGGGCAACACAGCAAGATCTTGCCTTGGCAAAAAAAAAAAAAAAAAAAAAAGACAGAGAGAGAAAAAGGAAAGAAAAGAAAAAAGAAATCAAATAAATCAATCAAAACTCCTTCCTTCAGCTTTCATGACACTTCTTATTTTCCTCCTTACTTTTATAACCCATACTCCTCTACCCAGAGAATCTTGAAGGCTTGGTCCAATGCCACCTTCTTTTAAGTATTTATTCTGCATTCTTCTCAAGGATGCTTTCATCTATTCCTGTGACATACATCTCTAGCCCAGATGCTTTTTAGCTTCAGACCTTCAGATTCATTTGGATGTCTCACAAGCATCTCAAACCCTACATGTCCAAAAGAAAACTAAACACCTTTTCCCTCAGCCATGTTCCACCCTAATCTTCCCTATCTTAATAAATGATAGCATTATCCACTTATTTCCTCATGGCAGAAAACTTGAGAGTCATACTTGGTGTTCCCCCTTTCTTTACTTCCCACATACAATCTACCTCTTACATGTATATTAATCCTTATTCTCTAGTCCAAGCTGTTACAATCTAGTTCCAACAACTTCCCTCATTCTATATTCTAATGTCTTTCTAAGCATCCTGAATTTCCTTCAAAGCCTAGAAAGCACCATGCCTCTACTTCTTTTCATGTACTGTTCTTTGTTCAGGAAATACTTTTTTCTACCCTACCTCTAGCTACACCTTAGGTTTTAGGTCTCAATGCAAATTTCACTCTCTTAGGAGAGCCTTCTCTGATTTTTAAACTAGGTTAGGCACTTCTGCCCTTTTTATAATGTTTTTATCATCACACCAAATCACAGTTGCTTCTTTCATATTTTTCTCCTCCCTTGCTAAGATTTAAGCTCCATGAGAGCAGACCTACATCCCTGTTGTTTCCTCCCAATCCTCAGTACCCAGTATTAACAGGCAAAATTTGCTAAAGAAGGAGAGAAAGCAAGTGGAGTAGGAAGCTTGGCCTACAAATTCAGAGGAATTTGTGGACACTTTTGAAAGTACGTTACTCGACTTTTGGACCTCTTTTGAAGGTTTATTATTCCACTCCTCTGGAATCTCCTCAGTTTGTTTTAAAGCCACCATCCTCAGAATGCTCATCTAACATGAACTCTCCCCTATGCTGGGTTAGAGTAGGGAGAAGCTTTTGAAAATCATGGAAGGTTGCCATTACATTGCAGAGAAAAGTATAGGTGGATGGTACGTTCTCACCACTTTTCTTTGGGCTGTATATATTTCAACCACCTATATCTGTGGTCCCTGATCTTTTTGGCACTAGGGACTAGTTTCATGGAAAACAAGTTCCCCACAGTCCAGGGGGTGGGGGGTAGTTTTGATATGAGTCTGCAAACGATTTATTATGGTCTGTGTATGCAGTCAACCCCCTTCTGCTAATAATAATCTGCATTTACAACCACTCCCTCCACTCCCCAGCACTAGCATCACTGTCTTAACTCCACCTTTGATCATCAGGTATTAGATTCTCCTAAGGAGTGTGCAACCTAGATCCCACACATGTGCAGTCTACAGTAGGGGTCAAGCTTCTATGAGAATTTAGTGCTGCTACTGATATGATAGGAGGTAGAGATTAGTGATGTGAGTGATGGGAAGCAGCTGTGAATACAGATGAAACTTTGCTCCCTCTCCTGCCCCTCACTTCCTGCTGTGTGGCCCGGTTCCTAACAGGCCATGGATCTGTACCAGTCCATGACCTAAGGTTGGGGACCACAGACCTGCGTGATGAACTGGTGCTGACGCTTGGGAAAGATCAATATGATCCCATACATTTCCTCAAATTACTTAGAAAAAGTATAATGCATGAGACATGGATTTGGGGGTAACCAAGTAGTCCTGGCCCCTGGTGCTCTCTTCCCACCCTATGATGGAAGAACATGATTGTGGGGTGAAGAAGCCTACACATGTGCATCTCATTTGAGTGAGCCACTAATGGGTTAAATTGGCTTTTGCTAACACAGAAAAAGGAAGAGATTTGGGCTTCCCTGAGGTAAACACAGAGGTTGTTTACTAGAGATCTGGAAACAGAAACTCTGAAGTTATGCAGCCCTGAAACCCAAGGAGTTAGAAGTTGAATGCTTTCTGCTTGGTGACACGGCCCAGAGGTTGACAAATGTTTTACACATTTTGTCTAAATGGAAGAAGTTAGATAATGGTGAATGTTATAGATCATAGATTAAGTGTGTATGTGACTACCAATGTATATAAGGTGGCCAGAAATAAAGTCAATTTGCTACATGCCAATCTAGAGTGGTAGCCTGCTTCTTGCACCTTTTAACATTACAGAAGCAAGCTTGCACCAGAGGCAAAGCTGCCATTCCCTCATGTCTCCCGTCAGGCACCACATGATCCTAGACCAGAAAGTCAGAATTTTGCCTGGAGACATGCAGAGGCATAGTAAATAGTACATGAGTGTGATAGACCTCTTAGGGGAAGGACTGGAGTAATTATATAAGAAATAGGAGCTGAGAAAAAAAGTATAGAAGATCTTTGATTCTGCTTTATCATTGCTCAAGGATAATCATGCCATGTTAAATCTCAGATCAGAATCAAAGACAGGCCAAGGTCAGAGAAGCCAGGTACAATCAATGTGAAACTCATGAAGTAGAATCTTTGGGAAAAAAGCTGCTGTGGTCATTGGACAAGGGGTCCAGGCCAAAAAAAGTAATCATAAGTGATTAATTCATGACCCCCCCCCACTTTGCTGTTCCTAAAGATAGAAATTATAGAGATTGTTTTTTATTTAGTGATATTTTTATCTTTCTGCTTGGGATCTTAAGATCATCTCGTGAATGGTAGAGGATTTTTCAAGATATGCATCAGTGAAACTCCCCCTATGTGTGATTATGTCTAAATCCTCTATATTCCTTTATGAGCATAATCTTAAATGGCTGCCAAGGTGAATCATTCTGCAAATGCCTGGGCTGGACAACCAGTCCTGCCTCTTTCTATTCATCATGTGTGCCATACTAACTCCTCCTTCGATGCCTTCATCGCCACTGGCTTCGCCCCAGCTCTTTTCCTCTTCCTCTCTAAAAATCTGAATCACGTATTTCCTTTAAGACATTAGATCTGAAAGTATCCTTAGAGCTTTTCAAAGGCCACTCACTCATTTTCTAAATGAGAAAACTGAAACTCAGAGAAGGGACATGAACAACCTGCTGGACCTGAAACCTACACTACCTAATTCCCAGCTTCTGCATCAGCTCAGCAGGTATCAGTCATAATAACCCTTTCCCCATTTACATTTAGAAACACTTGAAAAATATTTCCAATTGGTTGGTAAGTGACTCAAATCTGGGGCTATATTTTATCAGTAGATACTGTAAATGAACAACTACAATACATATAGGTACCTGCCCAGCAATTGTTTCTCCTTTTTTAAATAGCAAATTTTGATTGCTTTTGGGAAACCACGACTCCTCTAAACTGCTCTCTGATTAATTGCAATGTATATGTTGCCTTCCCAGTTACTTGTAAATTCTTTGATGACAGAGATAATGCTTTACTCTTCTTCTTTAATCCTCACTTTACGTGTAACTTAACTGATTGATTGCATCATCCTACTAAGAGCTGTACATGTATATAGGCCTGATTCATAACAGGAATCTGAAATTCGAATGGTGCCCAGCATAGAATACACTAATCTAGTAGACCTCGATAATTTATTTATAATTACAATAAAATATGTATGATTTATTTGCTCATTTTGTTGTGAACACAATTTATTTTTTTTTGAGACAGAGCCTCAAGCTGTCACCCTGGATAGAGTGCTGTGGCATCACAGCTCACAGCAACCTCCAATTCCTGGGCTCAAGCAAGTCTCTTGCCTCCGCCTCCCAAGTAGCTGGGACTACAGGCGCCCGCCA
>CAUYON010173593.1:0-17130 GCA_963573935.1 Arctocebus calabarensis | reverse complement strand
ACTAGTGAAGGAGGAGGAAGAGGGAGGAGAGGAGGAAATGGAGGATAAGGAGGAGGTGGAGGAGGACAGCGATGATGATGAAGAGAAGAAAGAGAAGATACATGTACGTGTATGTGAGCAATCTTTCCAGTCTTCCTGTGTCTGTGTGTGTGTTTATGTATGTACATATGTATTTTGAAACAGTCTCACTCTGTCATCGTGGGTAGACTTCTGTGCCATCAGAGCTCACGGCAACTTCAAACTCTTGGCTTCTACCAAGCCTCAGCCTGAGGATCCCGGGTAGCTTGGAGTACAGGTGCCCACCACAACACCCAGCTAATTTATTTTTAGTAGAGACGAGGTTTCGCTCTTTCTCAGGCTGGTTTCAAACCCCTGAGCTCAAGCAATCCACCTACCTCAGCCTCCCAGTGTGCTAAGATTATAGGCATGAGCCACCCTGCCCAGTCTATCTTGTGTTTTGTTTGTTTGTTTGAGACAGTCTCACTTTGTCACCCTCCATAGAGTACTATGGCATCATAGCTCACAGCAACCTCAAATTCTTGGATTATTTTTTTGTTGCAGTCATCATTGTTGTTTAACAGGCCAGGGCCTGGTTCAAACTCGCCACCCAGGTGTTAGCGCCCTAACCACTGAGCTATGGGTGCCGAGTCCTAGCCTGTGTTTTTAAATAATACCTGCAGGAAGTTCACAGAAATAAAGCAGGAACCTATAAAGGTCACATGATAGGAACCAGGAAACGAAACACCCCTAGAGTCCATTTTCCATCAGTTTGCTGTCAGGAAAATTGGTGTCTCCTGGGAATCTTCTGCAGTAAAATCTTTCTCTGCAGTTCATCCTGCCTGAAGAACAATCTATGTTAAGTCTCTGCTTTGTCTCAACTTTCTGTTTCACTTGGGCTATTGCAAACAAGGACAGTCTTTGATTATAATTTAGGTCTCCAGTGCAATCACAAGAAACAGTTTTAATTTTAATTTTAATTGTTTTTTTTTTTTTTTTTTTTTTGACAGAGCCTCAAGCTGTAGCCCTGGGTAGAGTGCTGTGGCATCACAGCTCACAACAACCTCCAAATCCTGAGCTTAAGCGATTCTCTTGCCTCAGCCTCCCAAGTAGCTGGGACTATAAGCGCCCACCACAACGCCGGCTATTTTTTTGGTTGTAGTTGTCATTGTTGTTTGGCAGGCCTGGGCTGGATTGGAACCCATCAGCTCTGGTGTATGTGGCTGGTGCCTTAGCTGCTTGAGCTACAGGCACCGAGCCAGAAACAGGTTTTATTTAGGTTAGATGAGTAGTAGAAAGGAAACATATCTTCACCACACCTACTTACAAAAGACCAATTCAGCAGAACCACATACACTCTGAATCTGGATATATAAGAGAGGAGACTTTTCACTTGAGCTTCTACATGCAATTGGGAGGGGAAGACCCAAATATCTTCTGCCCCTGTGTGCAATACTCCACCCACCAGCCCCCTTCTTTACCGACCTGCTTTACAGAAAAAGGCCCAGATAAACATAATCCATCATATGAAGGAATCAGTAAGACCCTATGATTTCATAAGAACCACATCCAGGCTCGGCGCCTATGGCTCAACGGGCTAAGGCGCCAGCCACATACACCTGAGCTGGCAGGTTCGAATCCAGCCCGGGCCCGCCAAACAACAATGCTGGCTGCAACCAAAAAATGGCTGGGCATTATGGCGGGCGCCTGTAGTCCCAGCTACTTGGGGGGAGGCAGAGGCAGGAGACTCGCTTGAGCCCTGGAATTGGAGGTTGCTGTGAGCTGTGATGCCACAGCACTCTATCCAGGGTGACAGCTTGAGGCTCTGTCTCAAATAAATAAATAAATGAATAAATAAAACTATACAATAATAAAAATAAACACCACCCAGCAGGACACCAACCCTTGTCAATGAAAACACAACTGGGAGACACTGATACATCAAGATTAGGAAACCCTGCTGAGTTGTTTGTACAGTGCTGCCACTGTAAGTGCAGGGTGGGAAATTTATAAACTTATTTCTCAGATCTCAAATAAATTTTTTTATAATTAGCAAAAGATTAAAAAGTAAGATTTGGCCAGGTGGGGTGGCTCACGCCTATAATCATAGCATTTGGGAGGCCAATGCGGGTGGATTGCCTGACCTCACTGGTTCAAGATCAGCCTGAATCAGAGGGAGATGCTGTCTCTAAAAATAGCCGGGCATTGTAGTGGGGGCCTGTAGTTCCGGGTACTTGGGACACTGAGGCAAGAGAATTGCTTGAACCCAAGAGTTTGAGGTTGCTGCAAGCTATGATACCATGGCACTCTAACCGACAAAATGAGACTGTCTCAAAAAACAAAAAAAAGTTTTTACCATTTAATACTTAGATAATAGATTGAATTTCATCTGTATTGTAGCATTTATTATTTCACAGCACAAATTTGTGAAAGCCAAGATAAAAGATTAACACAAAGAAATGACCGCTGCAAAATGTGAGATGATTAATCTTGTGGGATAAGAAACATTGTTGGTGAAAACTAGTCAGAACCCACCACTGTTTCAGCTCACTTTATAAACTTAGCACTTGCCAAGGGGAAACCAGAGGACAGAGAAAGCCAAGTATTACTTCTGTCCTCCACCAAGCTCCTATTTGGTAAGTTTCCCATCAAGTACAAAATGGACTCAAAATGGAACATGTACCCCTGGAATACAGGCAAAGAGGCACAGCGTACAACACAAAGCAATTGTACATAACAGACACAATAATCAAAGGAATGTAAGGGTCAGGTACCATCAGATGACTGTCCAGTACTACTTCATTTACAACTCTTAGGTGTTGGACAGTAAATATTCATCTATTCCAGGCTTTTCAATAAAAAGAATAGGGGTGTTAAATGAAGATTGGCAGGGCCTCACAGGCCCATGCCCAATAAATTCCTCAATGAAAGGGGCTATGTAAATTAATGATTCATGTTTAAAAGGGTACAGACTTTTTTGTGATGGTTGAGTTTCTGATTTTAAGTGGACCTTAACTGGAGTGGCCCAAAGTGCTTTCCTAGCAGTACTCTCCACTCAGATAAAGAAGTTTACAGATATTGATTTCTTCCGGCCATTTGTCTTCATCCTCCAGATGCTGGAGTAACACCTACTGCTCTCCAATCACTCCTGCTACAGAGCCAGATTGTTTAGCCACAGGAGTGCAGTAGTAAGCACTATGAATATGCAACCCTAGCATTTGTTAGAAAGTGTTGGCCCACAGCTTTCCATAGGTAGAGAGGGGAAACCACACATTAAACAGGCATCCCTACTGACACTGGACCAAATAGTTGCTGTCCTGAAAGGCATCATTGTCATAGATCGAGTAATACCTGTGAACAATGCTGGGCCTTGTTCACAGGTATTACTCAGGTAGCCAGGATTCTCTGGGCCCTGAATTTTCCCACCCAGAATCACAATATCAGTTTCCAGTGGCAGGAAGCATCTGTTGCCAAGCATGTACCCATATTCTACACTTGATTCCTGGGTTTCATACTTACCTATGATTGGGTGCCTCCTCTTAGCCTTTGTCTCACCAAGTCTTCTTGCTCAGATGAACTCCCTGGCTTCCCTGATTTTGTAAGGGTGACTACAACGAAAGAGCTGCCCATTGATTCCGACTGAGGGGAGTTGCGAATCTCTTCCTGGATCTTTTTCAGGGAGTCTGTGAAGAGGTTATTTTTTATTTTTTTTTTGTAGAGACGGAGTCTCACTTTATCACCCTTGGTAGAGTGCTGTGGCGTCACACAGCTCACAGCAAACTCCAAGTCCTGGGCTTAGGTGATTCTCTTGCATCAGCGTTCCTTCTGAGTAGCTGGGACTACAGGCACCTGCCACAATGCCCGGCTGTTTTTGTTGCAGTTTGGCCAGGGCTGGGTTTGAATCTGCCACCCTTGGTATATGGCGCCGCCCCCTGTGAAGAGGTTTAACACAGACCATTCACCTCCAATTGACGAGTGGCTAACTAGAGCTTTCTCTCTTTTTTTTGAGAGTCTCAAGCTGTGGCTCTGGTAGAGTGCCATGGTGTCACAGCTCATAGCAACCTCAAACTCTTGGGCTTAAGCAATTCTCTGCCTCAGCCACCCATGTAGCTGGGACTACAGGCACCTGCCACATGCCCGACTATTTTTTATTACAGTTGTCATTGTTGGTTAGCTAGTCCAGGCAGGGTTCAAACCTGCCAACTTTCATGTATGTGGCTGGTGCTATAACCACTGTGCTATGGGCGCCAAGCCTGATGATAGGATCTTATACCTGGAAAACCCCAGCGACTCAACCACAGAGCTCCTGAAAGTGGTCAGGAAATACAGTAACATCTCAGAGTATAAAATCAATGTCCACAAAATAGTAGCCTTTGTATATACCAATAATAGCCAAATTGAGAAGCTAGTCAAAGCTACAATTCCTTTCACAGTAGCTTCAAAGAAAATGAAATACTTAGGAATATACCTAATAAAAGAGGTGAAGGAACTCTACAAAGAGAATTATGAAACCCTGAGAAAAGAAATAGCAGAAGATAATAACAAATGGAAGAACATACCATGCTCTTGGCTGGGAAGAATCAACATGGTCAAAATGTCTATAGTAGCCAAATAAATTACAGGTTCAGTACAATCCCCATTAAAATTCCAACATCATAGACATAGAAAATTTGGAAAAAATATTACTTCATTTTGTATGGAACCAGAAAAAACCCATATACCAAAGGCAACTTTTAGTAGGAAAAACAAAGCCAGAGGCATCACCTTAACAGACTTGAGGTTACAGTACAAGCCTACAGTGATCAAAACCACATGATATTTGGGACATATACCTATGTCTCTATTTTGGAGAAGATTTCTATTTTAGCACTGAATAGAAAACCAAGATGAAAACAGTCTCTTATAGCCATCTGATTTGATAAACCAAACAAAATCATATGCTGCAGGAAAGAATTCCTATTCAATAAATGGTGCTAGGAAAACTGAATTACCACATGTAAATTGACTCAAAATGGATAAAAGATTTAAATCTAAGACATGAAACAATAAAAATCCTAAAAGTAAGTGCAGGAAAAACTCTTGATGATGTTGGCTTAGGAAAGGATTTTATGAAGAAGACTTTAGTGGTAATCTCAACAACAAGAAAAATAAACAAATGGGACTAATTAAGCTGAGAAGCTTCTGCATAGCTAAAGACACAATAATTAAAGCAAACATACAACTTTCAGAATGGGAAAAGATATTTGCATGTTACAAATCTGACAAAGGCTTGATAACAAGGATCTGTTGAGAGCTCAACGAAAAAAAGAGTAAACAATCCCATCTACCACTGAGCAAGAGACATGAACAGAAGGAACCTTCTCTAAGGAAGACAGATTAATGGAAACAAACACATGAAAAAAATGCTCATCATCCCTAATCATCAGAGAAATGCAAATCAAAACCACCCTGAGATTTTCACTTAACCCCAGTGAGAATAGCCCACATCACAAAGTCCCAGAGTTGCAGATGCTGGCATGGATATGGAGAGAGGGGAACACTTTTACACTGTTGGTGGCACTGCAAACTAATATAGCCTCTTTGCAAATAAGTGTGGAGAATACTCAAGGAACTCAACTTAGACCTCCCATTTGACCCCACAACACCACTACTAGGCATCTACACAGAAGAAAAAAAATAATTTTATCATGAAGACATTTGCACTAGATATTGAATTACAGCTCTGTTTGCAATCACCAAGATGTAGAAACAACTGAAATGTCCATCAGCTCAGAAATAGATTAACAAACTGTGGAATATGTATACCGTGGAATACTACTCAACTTTAAGAAAAGAAAGTGACCTTACGTCTTTTGTATTAATCTGGAAATAGTTGAAACACATTCTTCTTAGTAAAATATTGTAAGAATGGAAAAGCAAATATCCAATGTATCCAGTGAAGGGGCACAGTCCCCTGCACCCTTGCAAGGTGAATCAGTCTCATTTGTGTTCCTTGAGGTAGGAGGCCCTGAGAAGGAACATTTCCAGTACTTGGGCTAGATGTGAGTATTGGGGGATATTCACCCCCATCTCGCAGAAGCAGCCTTGCTGAAAAATGCAGGCCGTTATGCCCTAAAGGAAAGAGTGTCCCCGAGTGCCCCGCCAAGTCGCAGCTGGGGACTGATCACCTGCCTGGGGCAGTGGGCCGTGGCACTTTGTTCCCTACCTCAGTTTACACAATAACTTTCAGTTAATCATATAGGGAAGTGGGCAAACAGAACAGACAACCTGGCACCTTTGTGGTTTATCTCCATTGTAGTTTATCTCCCAGCAGGGCATTATTAATTTAAAAAAGTGTGTGCGTGCTTAGCTGAATTAATGTTAACAAGGAATTTTTATGGCAGTTTTTGTTACCTTTTGTGTTCTTTATTCTTAGATATGCTTATCTGATGATTTGGGGTATATAAGAATCTTAGTAAAGATGGGTTGCTGCTGAGTGCCTGATAGAGCCTCAGTCTTCCCTTTCAGTTCAATTATTTCATCTGCGGTGCTTTCCTCTGCATCACCGACCAAGCAGGCTAGTGAACAGCAACAATTCAGTATTATTACGAAGCTGGTAGAGGATCTAACACATGCCCACAAAGGAGAAAAACTTAATACTATTCAAGTTGAGGAGAAGAGCAACTTCCTACAAAGTCCTATTTGGGAATCAGAGATGAAACGTGGTTTTTCTTGTCATCCCTAGTCTAACACCACCATTTCCCCTTTCCAAGGCAGGTAAATACCTTGAACTTACTAGACAAGTCAATAAAAATATGTCAAAGCACCAATTTCATTACCGTATCTCAAATTCTCATTTCCCTTACACATTGAAGAGGAGAAAATATAATTTTTCCTCAATCCTTTTAAGCTCATAGTTAAAAGACACTTTCCTGAAACAAAAGACAAATTAACAAGAGAAATAGGAAAGTTTAATAATGTGTGCCATACCCATCATGGGGGAGAAAAGTAACTCTCTCAGGAAAGCAACCCTGTCAAAGCAGTGGTTTGGGAACCTGGCTTAAATAGCATTTTAACAAAGAGTCATACATTTTAGAGCAGTGATAAGATGAAAGAGAGAGCAGCCTTGGGTTCCCAAAGGTCAGAAAACTATGGCAAGGTAGCCACATTTCCTTCTAGATTCCCTGGGCCCTGCTGATGCCCTCTCTGTTTCTTTCCTCTGGATATAGGGACGGTATCTCTGGAATATGAGTTTGAATCTACTTTAGGAGAAGGTCAGACAATTCTTTTCTAGGTTTTACGGCTTCTTCAGGGCAGACGTGATGCAGGGAAGGATAGAGTGACCATCCTCCTTCTGCTGTCTTCTCAAATGCCAAGGTCCCGTATTAAGGGGGAGTTTGTCCTAAACCCCATCAACAAGAGCTTTATCGTTACTATATTACAAGGTTACAGTTACAACAGAATAGTGAGAATGCAAATACAATGCATGGTGCCCAATAAACGTCAACTGTAATTAGTATTCCTATTTAATGGAAAATACAATAAATTCTCAGAAAAGTTATGAAATCTTCCCAGAATCCACAGTTAATATGTAACAGAGACCACACATCAATCATTATACATCTGACTATAAAAAGGTCATGAACGAATATATTATAAATTAGGATTCAGACCCAAAGGTATCAGACTTCCAAACTCACATGCTTTACACTTTCCCACTTGCTTATGAAATACAGGTGGCATTAAAAAAAAATCAAAGTAGGTGGACGCATAATGAAGAATCAATAATTTGCTCCAAAGAAAGCTTGCAGGGCCAGAAGAAATGGTTGGGCCATGAGAGGCATTCGACTAGGGTACAATGTAAACACTTTGTGCACACAATTTCCGAGGACCTGAGGACTCAAACAACGTCCCTTTATGCTTGTTGACATCAATCACCTAATTTAATCTTCACTAGATTTTCCTGCTTCAATATCATATAAGTGGTAATTATTTTTCCAAAAGAAATAATTAAGAAATCGTCACACAGCAGCTGCTATTCTGTATCTTCAGTCTTAAGCTTTCCTATTTGTCAGGTGCTCTGTGTTCTTTTATGAGATGATCAGCCAGGTGAAGCTGCAAGAGGGGACAGAGGACAGGTGCAGGAATGGACAGAGTCACCTGGAGGAGGGACAGCAGCCCTCAGAGATGGGAGAGGAGAGAAAGTTTAGGGCAGAGACTTTATGGGGGTTCCCACTCTAAAGGCAAGACATGGCAGGGCTGCTAGTTTGAATAATTTTAGCAGAATCTCAGCTATAGGGGTAGTCTCCAGTTGTGAGCAATATTGCCTCCTGTGGTGTGTGGGACAAACAGAGGAGGCATAACTGTGGACCGGTTAGTTTATATATCAAGGTCATACTCCTGGCTGAGCGACCCCAGGAGAAGAAGTGTCTCCCCAGCCAAAAAGTCTAGATTTTTTATTTTGTTTTCTTGGGTTTTTCTTGTTTGTTTTTTTTTCAGTTTTTGGCTGGGGCTGAGTTTGAACCCACCACCTCTAGTATATGGGGCCAGCGCCCTCCTCCTTTGAGCCACAGGCGCTGCCCATGTTTTGTTTGTGAAAGACGTCAAAACATCATAATATATAGAAAATTAAAAATATGCATATGATACAATAGGTATCTTTTATATGTATATAATACAATAGCTATCTTTTTAAATTACATATTTACACATCAAACTGTTTCCATACATAATCTAAAAGCGATGTCTTGAAAGATCATTATGTATAAATGAGGCTGATTTAACTAATTTAACAGTCATTGTCTGAAATTATGTACTAAATCAGCTAATTCCAATGGCAGGAAGCTGAGTGATTTGTGTATTTTTCGCTGCTGAAAAATTATGAAAACTCTTCTAATTTGGAGTCATTTTATATGTGCCTCATTTTTTAAATATCTATTATATTCCTGGTACCTCTACAGAATGAACTTGGGATAGGGTGGGAAAGAAGGCTGTTTTGCAAGGGGCTCGGAGATGCCCCCGTGGGATGAGAATGTTTAGGACCACACTGCCCACCCATTCTTGGCGATTGCTTCACCCTTTCCTTTTAGAGATGGGTTCTGTCAAAGCCGCCGCTGTTCAAGGATGACAGAACATGACCTCCACAGAACGCAGGAGAATTCAAGACAAATTGAAATTTCAGGTAATTTATTTCAAGTTAGAAATGTAACAAAAGCCTTTTGCTGATAAAGAGGCTCTCTCGCACATGATCAGAGCCATTGATCTTGAAGACTCAGATGAACAAAAAGTATTATTCACCCAAAATGAAATATCCTATTAGTGATGGAGAAAATATTCGCATTTGTGAAAAATGGCAGATACAGAAATCATATGAACTTCAGTTACTGAAAATACACCCGTTTATTGAATAACTACTAGTCCAATGCCCTGGACTATGTATTGTACAGGATAGAACAATACTTAAGTCACAGTCTTTGCCCTCAAAATTCTTGTGATCTAAAAAGGGCAAGGCCAAGTATACAGGGAAGCAATATCTACATTCTCTTCAGCCTGGAAAGACCTGTAGGCTCCTTCAACTCCATCACCCCTATCCTTACTCCTTTGGTATAAAAGCTCCAATTCAATTTTCAAAATTTCTTCTCTCTTTAAAATCCTCCCTAGATCTTACAAACATGGAGTCCCCCCCTGGCTGGTGCTTTTCCAGCTATTTGTATTTATTTCTTCCAGATCACTCATTATGTTATTATATGAATTGAGCATCCCCAACCCCCAAATCTGAAATCAGACATGCTCCAAAATCCAATACATTTTGAGCACCAATATGATGGTACAAGTGGAAAATTCCACACCTGGCCTCATATGGTGAGTCACGGCCAAAACATGGGTGCAAAATATATAGTTTATGCAGTGTCCCTAAAGAGAAAACAAAATTGTCTTAAGGCTATATATATAATAAGGTACATATAAAACACGAATTTCCTGTTTAGACCTGGATTCCTTCTCTAAGCTATCTCCTTACGCATAAGCAAATATTTCAATGTCTGAAAAATTTTAAATCCAAAATGCTTCTGGTTCCAAGCATTTCAGGTAAGGGATATGCAGCCCATATGCTAGTGTCCATCACCCCTTCTACACTCTTCGCAATTAGACTGTGAGTTCCTCAAGTCATAGTCGTCCTTTGAGTTTTCCCTGCCCACAAGCCCAGAGTCACCATACAGCACACATTCTAGGGTCGTTCATTGTAACGTGAACAGATCAACACATAGATTATTGAATGAATTGAAGACACATAGAACTGTACAAGTACAGATTATCCCATCCTGTGGGATGGAGCTAAGTCTTAGACGTGTTCTGCTTAAATATCAGTAGCATTTTGCTTGTACCTCATGTGTTCCAATTTTTGAACACAACAAATTGTCCCTCACTGGATTGCTTTAGTTGCCTAAGTGAAGAAGAATGTGCCGATGCCCTCTAAAATTTTACCCCAAGAACAGAATTAAAACAAAACCTACTATCCAGATCTGGAAAGAGTTTGTACTAGAGGGGGCAATCTTCTGACAACGTCAGCTTTTAAGTCTTTCACGGTGGCTAGACTAGCCAAAAAATGGAAGACTCTACCCAGGCACTTATGCCTGAAGCTTCTATTTCAAGCCATCAGAAAGTGTTCACATTTCAGCACTGCCTGTCTTGATTCCCATCTACCTAAATGTTTTGGCTATTCACTGAACAGCTTGCATAGCCCCTATGGTTACCATGGAGCCCATGTTAGACTAAATGCCACTTAAATCTTCTAAATCCCTCTGTTAAAGGATTTTATCCCACTCTCTCAGCTTCCTCCAACAAAATAAAATTTGAATGGTGGCAGTCAGTAGGTAACTCAGAACAAACTATTGATTTTCAATTTCTCAATTTGTTAAACTCATGCAATTTCTTATTACATAACAATTGTGCTAAAAATCTTACCAGTGATTAGATTTTAATCTCTATAAAACATACTGAATTCCTTGAAATGAAAGCTATTTGCTGTTTTTAATTTTTTTAAAGAAGTGTTCTTTTAAAATACCTATAATGAAATATAACAATAATTTCTGGTAATTATGCTAAATGTATGTTTTTAAGTCCTGTTTAATTTAAAAAGAAAATACCTTAGAAAGAAAAACCTTTATTTCCCTCTGGATTAGAAAGGACAGTTCTGTGTTGCTATTGTAGCTCTTTTTTTTTTTTTCTTTTTTGCCTTAATCATTGATTCATCTTTAATTTATCAGACAGCATTTTCCCAAGGGATCTAAGCAACTGTTTATTTTTAGGGTAAGATATCTGTAATTTTTCCTCTATATTTTAAAAAATATGCAATTATTCACACACATAAACTAATAAGATATGTCATATTCATACACATCTCAGCTTTACTAGCTAGAGGATTCTGTCCCCCAAACCAGTATAAACGGGGGATTGTGAGAAGGCGTGTTTGGCCTCCATCCTGTTAACAGCAGAATGCCCAGACAGTTCCTCAAGACCTCATTGGAAATCTGTCATCCACGCACATATCTAAACCTTTTCAAATACGTTTATTTCAACCTATACTGAAGGTTGAAGCAGTACATTTCCATAATTTCAATATCCATTATATAAAATTCTAGTCTATTTACTTGTTTTATATTTTTCTTCTTTTTTTTTATTTATTTTTCTTCTTTTAAGTCACAAAGGATACCCCCAATCCTGGTGAAGTCCACAGGGGACTCAGTGGACAAATCTGTGTGAGTTACCCTTTTCAGTTCTTCCCTATTATAAATTTTAATTAAAACCTTTCTGACCTTTGGACTGACGTGTTCTACTTATTTAAAATAGTTACTATTGCTGATGACCTGATAAATATAATATTATTAGCCCTTTTCAGTGTCATTCTTGTTATCTTTCTGCACATATGACAATGTTGGTCATATTTACTTTGAATTTCCTCCTGCTTATGATGTACTACCTGACCTCAGTGTTTCCACCACTATTTGTTCTTCATTCTGTAAATATTCTCTCTTTCTCTTCTTGGCTCCAGCTCTTCCTTTGTGTAATCTAAATTTGGAATTTCACCACCATTCTTCTCAGTCACCTAGTCTCTCTCCAACCTCTGCCAACATGCCTTTAAAAATTGACTTCAGGTTCATATTAGGGCTGAGTACATTGGATAAAATGCCATGAAGGATATCTGTAACAGTATGATCAAAATATTTCTGAATGTATATGAATCGTGCCCTGTGATTGCACCAATGTACATAATTATGATTCAATAAAATTATTAAAAAAAAATTTGACTTCAGGAATCCATATAGAATGAATCTGAAGTCCTAAATCAAAAATGAGGAACTTCAGGTTAAAATAATGTAGGTGTATTATTTTATAATTCCCTTCTTTGTCTTTACTGAAAATTACATACTTTACAGCCTAAAAAACCTCAATAATTCTTTCCAAAGTCTATGAGCAAATTCATCTTGCCATATTTGGTCAAGTTGAGTGCTCTCTGCAGAATTTGTAGTTTTATTACCCTCTTTATCTTTTTTTGTTTGTTTTGTTTTTACAAATATGTTAAATAAAATAAATTCCTGCCTATTCTTTGGGAGGCTTAATAACTTATGTATATTCCCAATTTATAGTTTCTTTCTAAAAGACATGGCTGCAACATTCAGCAACTTTAACTTATTATTTAATTGATCTTTTTATCATACGAACACTCAAATATAGATCTCTTTTACTTAGGTTTTTCTTTATGACCATTAAGAAACAATTGCAAATTCCCAATCAAAATCCTGTTTAGTGTGTGAATTGATCATCTGATTACAAATTTTCATTTGGAATTCAAATGGCCAAAAGTAATAATTATGAAAAAGAGCAAAGCTAATGGTCTTACACTATCAGAAATGAAGATTTATTATTGAAGTTACTGAAATTAAAATTGTGGAATTGGTGCAAGAATAGATTGATGGATTAGAGTACAGAATTCCAGCAAAGACTCATCTCTATATCTACTTTTTAATTACTTATAACAAAATTCCACTACAATATACTGAAAAAAAAGGTGATCGTTTCAATAAATGATGTTAGGTTAATTTATATTCATTTAAGTAGAGATGAACCTTGACCTCTATCTCATATCATACAAAAGAAATCAATTTTAGATGGGCCCTAAATTTAAATGTGAAGAATAAGACAATAAGGCTTAGAGAAGCAAATATAGAACATTTTCCTGCCCTCATGGTAGCCAATGAACTCTTAAACAAAACACAAAAAGCACTAATAGTAAAAAAGATTGGCAAATGAGACTTCATTGACATTGAGAGCTTCTATTAATTGAGACACTGCTAAGAGATTAGTAAGCCTAAACAAGGAGAGAAGATAATTGTAATAGATATATCTGACAAAGAACTCAGCTCCATAATGTATAATGAATCCCTACAAATCAGATAATGAAAGATGGAAAGCTCAATTTGAAACAGGGGCAAAGTACTTGGACAAGCACTTTATAAAATAGCATATGCAAATGGTCAATACAAATATGAAAATGTGCTCAATATCATTAGTCATTAGGGAGTTACAAATTGAAACCCCAACAGACACCATTTCATGCCCACTGAAATAGCTAAAATTAAAGACTGGTAATACGAAGTATTGATGTGAACCTAGAGCAATCATAACTCTCAGACTGTGCTGATGGGGATGTAAATTAATACAGCTACTTTGTAAAACTTTTTGCCAATATCTGCAAGAGGTAAACACACATCTACCAGATGGCATAGCAATTTTTTGCCCCAGATATATACCTTGTGGAAATGACTGCCTATGTCCACTAAAAGACACATCAGGAATGTTCAGGGCAATGCCTGTGGCTCAGTGAGTAGGGCACCGGCCCCATACACCGAGGGTGGAGGGTTCAAACCCGGCCCTAGCCAAACTGCAACAACAAAAAATATAGCTGGGTGTTGTGGCAGGTGCCTGTAGTCCCAGCTACTGAGGCAAGAGAATCGGCCTAAGCCCAAGAGCTGGAGGTTGCTGTGAGCTGTGACACCATAGCACTCTACTGAGGGTGACAAAATGAGAGTCTGTCTCAAAAAAAGAAGAAAAGAAAAGAATGTTCATATCATTAGGACCTTCCTTATTAGGAAGGTCCAAAAATTGAAAAACATTCAATTGTCCCTCAATAATAGAGTAGATAAATACATGCTGGTATTTCATATTAAGAAATAATCTATGTGGCAACAAAAATGAACACATTATAGCTACATGTAATAACATGTATAATTTTATAGACCTAAGGTTGAACAAAAATTAGACACAAAAGACTTGCTGTGAAGTTCAAGATCAGGCAAAACTACCCTACAGAGATGGGGCTTTTAGACTCAGAATAGAGATTGCTTTTTGGAGGGGGATAGAGACTGGAAGGGACATGAGGGAACTAAAAGTGGTCTACATCTTGATCTGGTCGTGGTCACAGGAGCATGCACATATTTTTAAAATTCATTGAGGGATACACTTGATATTTGAGGTCTGCATGTGGGTGACACTCAAAAACAGGATGATGATGAAGAGAAGGGAAGGAAGAAAGACAGAAGAGAGGGAGTGGAGGAAGAAAAGCTGAAGCAGAAACAATTGTGAAGATGGATTAATTCAACCTGCTACAAAATAGTTACATTTACAAGAGTGCAAATGCATGCTTCCTAAAACCATCTCATGTGTCCTTATTTAGAAGAGCTTTAATAAGAAAATAAAAAATTTAACATAGAAAATGTTTTTAATAAATAAAACTATCTTCCTTCTTAGATTAAAAAAAAAAAAGTGAAAGGTAAAGTCACAGTGTATACCCTAACTTTCCATAATGATTTAATTTGCTATTATCTGTATTTATATGGAAATCATTTTATGACTTTTTAATTTTACCATTACCCAATGCATTAAGGTATTCAACTTTTTTCTATAATTATCAAACTTAGGAAACAAGAATTCATAGCTCCAAAAATCACAGAGTATATGTACATACATATATATATAAAGCATATTATTTTAAAAATGCAAATTTTAAATGACCAGCCTTTTTTTATTGATTAAATTAATTGGTTTCTAGTTTTTTTTCAGATCTATTTGTAATACCAAAGTCATAGTAAATCAGTTATAGAAATGATAAGCTAATTAATATCTTTGTGGAATATTAGTTATAACACTAAAACAGTACTTTTTTATTTTTTATTAAATCATAACTGTATACATTGAGGCATTTATGGGGTGCAATGTGCTGATTTTATAACAAGTGTGTTATACATTAGATAATATATAAGTTATTTGAGTGGTGTTATGTGATACCTATAATGCACACTTTTAGTGCATTCCTTAAATGCATTTGTTTTTCCAGATGTTTAAGATCATTTACTTTCAGAATCAACATAGCCACATCTACATGAGCTCTCCTTATAGAAATTTACTGTCAGTAACATTAAATATTTGTACTTGGATATCTGAAAATAAACAGTAAAGATTTCTCCACAAGGAATGAATATTATACATTAGTTTTTAAATAATTAGTTAGAATCTAAGGTAAAAGAATAGTCTATTAAATCTAGTCCCTACCCTTAATATTTTGTTTTTCGATTATTTAGGAAGAACAATGAGACCATTCAGCCTAACACACATGCTGTGACTGTTTGGGGTCTGGGCTATCTTTTTAGCCACACTTATATGGCAAATAGCCTTAGAAAAGATAGTGTCTCCCAGTGGAATGGAGAGCAGGTTTGTTTACTGTCCCCTGTGATAAAGATAATGTCTCCCTCCAGGGCAAAGGGCATCAGGTTTGCTTCTATTCTGGCACAAAAGATGAGGGTGCCCTGAGCTCAGGGCTCTTCAGCTGTGACCCATCTGCGCGCACAGCGTCGAGGGGGTGTCAGGTCACAGGGGAAGCAAACCAATGTGAGTGTACATTTCATGTTAATTTCTGCACCATGAGTAGTGAGTAACAAAGGCCTTTACAGACACAATCTTCTTTCTCTGGTTGTGTCTTTATTCATGAACTAGTAGAAGGCTCTCTGGCTAGGTTGCAAGTAAAGAACTTAACAATGTATAGCTTGTTGTTTAAACAGTCATTATACAACCGAGGATGAGCTGTTCTTCTCAGGTTCTGCCTTTATCTAGTCACAGAATGAGACCAGAACAGATCTAATCTTATCATTTGGAAGGATTTGATAAGGGGTACCAGGCACTACAGCCTGAGGCATCTACGTCTAAAACTGATCAAACTGATTAGACTTATCAAAACCTATCCTGACATTGTACTTTTCTTTATGCTGGCCTGGGAGCAAGTGGCCATGCCTCTCATTTGCTTACATACTTCTCTCCATTTCCTGTTTTATTCTCAGACAAAATCATGAATGTGGCCCATGGAGCCAGACTTAACATGAGCTACATATTTCCAGTCTTATTTTCTTTCCCTTCCTCTGCTCCAACTTCTGCTTCATTGAACTTTTCTTCATTCTTTGGATGTCACCAACCTTCTCACTACCAGCACGTCTGCATTCTAAGTGCTTACCTTTCTCTTAGAATGCCTTGCTCCATACACTTGGTCAAAAATACATTCTGACAGATTGCTATGGGCCAGTGAGTCCGCCAAATATGGACAGCACAAAAAGCTTCCATCTTCACGCAGGATATTATCTGGGGGATCCTATGGTTCAGCAACTTGCCCATTAAGACCTAGCTCGAGTCATGTGCTCAAAGGGGCTCTCTCTTCTTTCTCCTGAATGGTTCTTTGCTTTGTGCTTCCATGTGATATTTGACCCATATAACTGCTTGTTTCAAGGTAGGGCCACATGGCATTCATTTTCTTTCTTTCTTTCTTTCTTTCTTTTTTTTTGTTGTTGTTGTTGTTGTTGTTGTTGTTGCAGTTTGGCCTGGGCCTGGTTCGAACCCACCACCCTCGGTACATGGGACGGGTGCCCTACTCACTGAGCCACAGGCACCACCCTACTGTTTTGTTTTGTTTTGTTTTTTGAGACAGAGCCTCAAGTTATCACCCTGGGTAGAGTGCTGTAGCATCACAGCTCACAGCAACCTCCAAATCCTGTGCTCAAACGAGTCTCCTGCCTCCGCCTCCCAAGTAGCTGGGACTACAGGCGCCCGCCACAA
>CAUYON010173592.1:0-22345 GCA_963573935.1 Arctocebus calabarensis | reverse complement strand
GTACATATGAAAGAAGTAAAGTCACCATCTTTGTTTAAGGCTGCATAATATTCCATGGTATACATGTACCACAATTTATTTTAATCCATTTGTGGATTGATGGGCACTTGGGCTTCTTCCATGACTTAGCAATTATGAATTTCAGCTCCATTTTAAAAGTGAGGAAACTGAGGCACAGAAAGCTTAAGGAAATTTCTTGAGGTCATGATTAGTAAAGGGAAGACTCAATTTAAACCCAGGCAGTAGGGATCTGGAGTCTCTGCACATAACCACCAGTCTCTACAGCCTCTCTAATCAGCACTGTATGTATGTATTCTCATCTCCACTAGGGCCCTATTCCCTCACACACAGCAAAGGGCCAGCCTCTCCTTCTCCCCACCCTCCCTCTCTTTTCTTTTTAGAAAGAAGCAAAAAGGATATAAACTGTAAGTCATCTCAATAATTGATTTTATTTTTTCCTGTTAGAATTCCATTAACACTACTTTCGAAGGCTAATGTTGTTGCAGTACTAAATTACATAATGGCTTTATAAATTATGTGAGGGTGAAAGAGGAAATGTTCTAGGAAAGATGGATCCAGAACCGTGGGTGTAGAGGGGAAGAAAAGAAGAGTAAGTGTCAGGGCAACATAATTGGGGGAAATAGTAGAATGTTAATATCTTTAGGATTGGAAATTGTAGATAATAAAATAAGTCAGCCATCAGTTATTTTGTGACTACTCTGTATCAGGCCCAGAGCTGAACCACTAGGGATGAAAAGGTGAGTAAGGCAGGGTCCCTTAGTGTAAGGGGAGGGAAATACATTCATGGGAGGGAAATAAACATGTGGACAATCCAAACTTTATGACTTAGCCTCCTGGTCCAGGCCATCTCTTCCTTGGAGACTTTTGAATTAGGACTTTTGAAAGGCCTACCCCCTTTCACAATCTTTTTGGCACCTGTCTTCCTGGAAAGAGCATGCGTTCTGATTTGCTCTCTGGTCCTATGGCCACATGGTAGTTTTTCAGCTCTGTCTATCGTTGGCTATGACTGCAAGATGACTTACTGGGTGTAGTCTTAATAAAACACATGTTCCAATCCGACTCTGATATTTTTGTCATATTTTGGTCACTTTCTGAACTATCTGAACAACTCACAGAAGATTATTTCTTGGACATCCTCAAGCCTCAACAGTTCATGTAATGCTCTTGAGGTTTTAGAGAACCTCAGTGTTCCTCAATGCCTCCATTATTATCAATGGAGGGCTGACGAGATGGATCCAACCCTGGGCAGAATTATCCTCATGGCCAAGGAGAAGAGATTAAAATCTCTGATTCATGGATTGGCGATTACTATCAGGGTTACCAGAAATTTCATCTGGAATGTTTTATGAAATTAAACAAACAAACAAACAAACAATAACAACAAAGAACAGCCTCCAGCCTTGTGTGTTGCAGTGTGTGGTAGTTTATCAACAACTTGGAAACTGAGGTTCCAACCAATAAAACTGTGAATTTGTACTGAACTAGGTAACACCAGAGAGTAAATGCCAGGGGACTTTTTGTGGAGGAAGGGAGGGCTGTGTGGCATTTCTGAGCAACTTATCTTCTTTTGGCAAGCTCATTTGTCCTTCAAAAGACATTTTGGGCATCATGTTCACCAAAGTCCCCCATGCTTCCTCTTTGCTAATCCAGAGCTCTCTGTGACATAGTGGTTACAGGACAGCTTCCTCACCACATGTTTTTCTTGTCTGTGTTACCTGAGAGTTAACTCCCAGAGGGCAGGAATTCTGAAATATTCACCTGTATGTTAGCTCGCAAGATAGAATTTTGATTGGGAAGAAAGAAAAGGTTTAAATATTTTGATTGAAATGGATGCATCCTCAGTCAGGAAGGATAGGGTACCCAAAGAAGACAGAGTAGAGGAGGTAACCACAACTTGCAAACATAGACTCCTGAAGATAGCATGTGTGAACATGCATGTGGGAAGGAATCAGAATTTAATTCATTTTCTTCCCCACTTCAGGTCCTACATTCAACGTGTTGAGTATGAAATTGCAGAATGATAAGACTGGCTAGGAAAAACAAGTTAAAGACCCTGAGTGGTTGTTAACTAACCAAATTTGAATAGTGTTATTAGCATTAATGAAGCCAGGTGACAAAATAGACCAAACAGGAACCTTGGTGGCAGATTTGGACAAGGGCACATGGGTGTGGAAGGCTGGAGCCAGAGAAAGCCTGCAGAGTGTGCATGGGTAACAGATTGTAAATAAAACAGGAAAATCTTTTTTTTTGTTTAAATTTCAGTTTAATTTGAGAAATAGGTTGCAGTGTTTGCATTTGTTAGGTTGGGTCCCTCTTATAATTGTGTCCCACCCACAAGAGGTGTGCTATGTACCCTAAAATTGGGTCCATTAAGTGGAAGCACACTCCTCCCCATCCCTCCTGTCCTCTCCCGCTTCTCCTCACCCCATCTTGAATTGATTTGAGTTTTTCTCTTGTGTAGACATGTATTAGATCGTCTATTGGCTTCATGTTAGTATTGAATACATTGGATACTTGCTTCTCTGTAAATTGTAAAATTTGTTAGTATTGTGGAAATGGGGCTGGGTAGTAATTCAGCAATGACTCCAAGATAAATGAACATTGATTCTTTGGGGCTGCAGTTTGAATCCTTAACACGCACATGGCTTTATACAGTACTCTGCATGCAATTTCAATATTCACCCTCGTACAGGTTTAAATGATATTTTCAGAGCTGATTTTCTAACATAAACACATTATCTAAGCCAAAGAAGCAAATGGATATGCAATTTGATTTTTGTGTGGATCAGTGAAATGACTAGTTGGCTTTGTTGATTGTTAGGGAGAAAACACAATTTAGCTTAGGCCTGGGCTATCTGTGATCCAGGCAGATATTCAGTGTTTGATGTAGGTGCTGAAGGACTGGGAGGGTAATTATGAGGACTTGAAGGAAAAAATAAATGGCCAAAATGAAAGAAGGAAAAAGAAATGGACAATGAAAAATTATGAAAAAAAAAAACAACACCTCATTCAGAAGGTTGTATCCTAAACACAGACTAGGGACGAATGTTTTTAGGGGCCATCAATAATTGCTTATGAGAGCACAGGTACCACAAAGTTGTGAAACCTTGACATCTTGAAGAGTGATGTGCCTCATACTAACCAATAATATCAACAAGTCCAAAACCTAGTTATTAGAAAATTGAGCTCTTATTCTCATTTTTGTTCACTTATGGCATTGAATAGTCATCATTTCTTCAGGTGTCCATGGTGAAGACTTTTCCTTATGTTCCAGTAATGCCCTCTCATCACTGTTTTGGCCTGCTCCCCTGTAGGCAGGATTTTTTGAGTATATACAATGTACAGGCCTACGCTTAGCATTTATTCCCATATTGTACTTTTTGGTTTTCATATCATACTATTGTCAAAACAATTTATGGGGAAGTGAAACTTGGGGAGGCTAAGATTTTATTAAAGGAGACAAAATTACCAAGGAGCTTCTGAGCGGGGCTCAAACCTGAATCTGTCTGACTCAGAATTTGCATTTCTAAACCCCAAATCATGCATCCTGTTTGGCCCCAACCCAGCATTTAGCCTGGTCAGTTTATCTGACTGTTCTCCACTCTACAATAACTAGATTCTGGGTAAGAAGCTTTTGACTTATTCATCTCCAGAGCTCACTGGCTCATATAAAATACTCAATGTTTGTTGAGAGAATGAAGATATGAGATAGGAATGAATAAGGCATGGCATCTTCTCTATGAAGGCACAGAATTGTATGTCATGAATCTGGAAAAGCTAAAATCTATAAATCTCCCAAACTTACTGTTATTATCTTCAATCCCCACATGATAGCTACCATGCTGTCAATTCCATGATTTTTGCAGGTACAAATAATGTTTTTGTGAATAATGTTATAACTGTATATCAGTGCAAAAATGTCTAGGTTTCTAATTTCTTCAAGGTTACTAAGTAGTGACAAATTGATTTTTACAAAGGTTTTGTACAGATTTACACTCCCATCATCAGTGAGAGAAATGAGAATTTCTGTTACTCAGCGTCTTAGTTTGAGTTCCCCTAAGAGCAGATCCCAAGACAAAGATTTAGGATTACAAGTAGTTTTGGGGGAGGGTGAACTTGGAAAGCACTGTGGACTGTGATATTGAGATAAAGAATAGAGGAAAGTCAATACAATGTTATAGGAAAAATGATATGAACAATGAAAATTACATACAGGTAACCGGGGCTTGTTCCCCCTGGGGATCCTTTGAGGAAGATGGACTGTTTATCCCCCATATCCTATCCCTTGTTAGATGAGAGTAGCTCCTGTAAGCCAGCACATGACCTGTTGTAGGAGGAGACCCCTGGGGAGAGATGGCCAGGCCCTGATAGTATCCATGCCACTGAGCATCCTGGCCAACACTTGACATTATCAGAATTTTTATGCCTTGCCAATCTATTGGGGGAAAAAATGATATCTCAAAGTGGTTTTAATTTTCATTTCTCTGATTACTACCACAGTTAACATGTCTGGATACATCTGTTGAGCGCTTGTGTTTCATGTGAAATATCTCTTCTTGTCTTTTGCCTACTTTTGGTCAGGTTGTTTTTGACTTTTTCTTATTTATCTGTAAGACTCTTATATACTTTATTCTGGATTTGAGGCAGCGATTGGCTAATTAATCAAACCTATTTCCCCTCCTCTCTCTGTGCACAGCTAGACTATTTCCAACTGCTTTCACAGTTAGGTGAGGTTGTGTGACTAACTTCTGACGGTGGAATGTGAGCAGTCAGACATGCCAGCTTTCAGGTCTGTTCAAGGAAAGCCCCCCTGTGATCTGCTACCCTTTCCCTTCTCCCATCTGCCCCTTAGCTACCACTGATTAGAGAGATCTTGGAAGCCAAGAACTAAAGACAGCAGAACTTCTGCAACCTAGAGTCCTGAATTACTGAGTTAAAGGAACCTTTTTCAAGTACAGACTGGAATTTACACAAGCAAGAAATTGAGTGCTTTTCTGCTACTGAGATTTCAAGATTTATCAGTAAAAGTATTAGCAATCTCTTAATAGAAGATACTGATATTTTATAAATTACTTGAGGTACAAATATCTTTGATTGAAGCATGTGGCTTACGTGTGGCAAAAATGGCCTTATTAATACTGCACCGAAGAATTCATTTTCTTTGCCCAGTCAAGGACAGAGCTAGAAAACCAAAGGCCTACTCCACAGAGATGGGGCCTACTCCAATAAATATGCTGATATACCAGAAAGCAGATCAGAAGGCATGATCTTTCCAGGCAGACAGATGTTAAGAAGATCCCAAGACCGGCTAAGGCCCACATATTTATTACAAATCGAAAAGTCTCTCTTCCTCTCAGAAGAGTGGGCAGGGGGCAAAGAGAAGCCAGGACTGGGAGTCTAATTTTGATGGGATCCCTCTTTTGCTTTATAAACCTCATCTGAGCCTGACCTCAAATTGTATGATGTATGTAGTGTCCTATCTCATTATACAGTTGGAGAAACAGGTAAAGCCAAGTTAAATTACTTTCCCAAGGTCACATAATTAGAAAGTGACAAAATTAGGATTTGAACGCAGTTATACATGACATCAAAGCCCATACGCTTTTTAAAATTTCAGACTAATATGAAGGTACATATAATTAGGTTGCATTGTTGCAGATCCCTCTTCTTAGAACATAAAACATAGAAAGAAGGGCCCCCTCCATGAGAATCAAGGACCTCGCAGAACTAGCAAACTGCAGTGCACCACTGTGACTGCAGAGAGGGAAGTTAATGTCTCATTTTGAGGCGTCCTTAACTCTTTATTATCTTTCATTCCCAGAAGGGAAGAAAATTCTCTGCTGGGCTACATGGCAGGGCTGGATGTTTAGAATGTAGAAGAAGAGGTCTGAAAGACTGGAAAGGGTCTTGCTTAATGAGCACTGCAGTGAAGAGAATTACCTAAGAATACCAAGTACCTTTATACTTAGGGGAATGTTAGGGGGAATCAAAAACTATATCATGACTTAAATTAAATTAAATTAAATTGATATTCCTCTTGGGATTCTCTGTAGCATTTAAGGATCATCAAGGAGAGGAAAATATAATCTTATTATTTTTAAGAGCAGGACATTATTAAACTAAGGTTATTCATGACATTAATAGCTAAGTGTATATAAACAATGCAACCTAATTCTATGTACCTTCCTATTAGTCTGAAATTTTAAAAAGCATATGGGCTTTGATGTCATGTATAACTGCGTTCAAATCCTAATTTTGTCACTTTCTAATTATGTGACCTTGGGAAAGTAATTTAACTTGGCTTTACCTGTTTCTCCAACTGTATAATGAGATAGTACACTACATACATCATACAATTTGAGGTCAGGCTCAGATGAGGTTTATAAAGCACAATGCACTTAGCATAGTATCTTATCTAGACGTGGGAGGAACTCAATACATGGTGACAACAATTATCATCAGTCCCAGATCAGCTTGAATGAGATAACATATGTGAAAAAATACTTCATGGACTGAAGTAATCTGGCTTGGTGCTCCTGGAATACTTTCCTTCTTCTTCTATTAAAAGTACTGTTCACTGTGTCATGATATAGTTGTCATATTGTCTTTGCCTTGTCAGCCAGGGGGTCTGGGATGGTGATGGGCATGGTGGTTCAAGGGAAAAGATTAGATCTAAACAGGACTTTGCTGTGAGGCAGGGACCACAAGAATCATTGAGGACATCTGGGGGAGAGGAGGAGAGAGGGTAAAAATAGACACTAGAACCAGATTACATACGTAATTGCATTCCAGAATGATTTGAAATGGACCAAGATGAGCATGGAGAGGTTTTTGAGCCATCTATATAAAGAGCTTGGGGCCCTAATTTTTGCCTTGTGGCAGAAAGGGAACTCTCACGGGCATTAAGCCCCTCTGAACACTATTACACACATTTGTCTACTTGTTTTGCTCTAATTTCACCTACTCTCATAAAATCAGGGACATCTTTATAAATATTACTTTTTCCTCTATCTTCAGCATCCAGCCCAGTGACAAGGAAATGGCGAGTCATCAGTGCATGTTAATTGAACACACGAATTTAAACACATAACAGGTGATGTGTTCATTTTGGTTGGACCCCTTGTTTCTTAGCTGTTCCTAGAGTAGCCCTGAATTTCAAGGGAAGAGACAACAGAGAAAACAAAGGACCACTGTGATCTGTCACTTCAGCTGTCAAATGACCCAGGGTAAAGTGCATGCTATGGTAAGGAAAAGAGCTAATGTGGTATCTTTTAAAGAGTAAATAATTTTAAAATCGATGAAATTTGTCACCTTTTTTCTTTATCACAAATGTGTTGATCAGTTTCTTGGATCTCTGGTCTTTTCCATTTTCCTATATCCAGGTATCTATTTTTAATGAACTCCATAGGCTATTCTAATGCACAGGCAAGTTTTGAAATCCCTGGAGTGTGTGACCTCTAAGAAATCTAACTCTTTCATTCTCTAAGTGCTCTTTCAATGAGTTACTACCTCTGTATATCAATACTAGGAAGGCAGAAACTAATAAAACCAATCATCTCCAAGAATCCTAGAGTATTTATCCTCTCTTGGCACCTGACATCCCCCAGAATCAAAACAGGTATGGTTTACAAGAGACTCTCTTGAAGAGAAATGCTGCCTAAGTGTTGCAAGTCAGAATGGGAGAACTCTTTCTCAGAAGCATCTGTTAAGTGACATTAGCATTCATTCACAAGCATCTGTTACATTGTGTTATGTCAATACAAGCTAAAATGAATATTATTTAGACACAGAAAAGTTTTCTTACATATAATGTAAAAAGAGGAACAAAAAGTGTCCTGGGGGTGGAGTCAGAGGAACAGAAGAGGCAGAATAAATTCCAGCACAGTGCTTAGCACAGATACATTCTTTAAAGGATATGGTGTCCCCCTGGTTCCTGAAATAGTACCCAGCACATATTTGATGCTGGCTGGTTGAACGACTGTGCTAAGGCAACAGGAAAAAAAAAGATTTAGAATTTGTAACAGAATCAAGTTAGTGAAGCCTCTAGTCAATAACACAAATCTATAGAGAGTAGCAATTTAACAACATAGTTAAAACCCAAATCATTCTAGTCAGAAGACTCTGGGTCAAATCTTGGCCCTATATGTCAGCAATGACCTTGGGAAAGGTAGTTAGCTTCTTTAAGCATTACTTTCTTTTCCTGCAAACATTGGGAAAAGAAACCCAGCATCGTTGTGACATTAAATAAGCTAAGAATTATCCATTTAATGTCTCTCTTTACAGCTGTGAATTCCACACGTTACAAATAAGGACTGCATCTTGTTCATGACCTTGTTTTAGAGCATAGAAAAATGCCAGATATTAATTTCATAGATATTTGATGAATGAGGGACAATATATAAAATACTATATATTGTGTTTCCTTATAATAAGTCCATAGTTAATAGTAGCTCCTTGTTATTTTTGAGTTGTACTGTATCTCAGGAAGTACAATATCATTACAGCCAGCTAATTCTCAGCATATATCTGTTGTACAAAGAAATAATCCAATTAGGCCTGGTACACTTAATGGAGGTACAATTCATTAACAGTCCACCCCTTGATGGACATTCACGGGGTCACAGGCTCTGTATCACATTGGATTTCATGCTGATATTTGAAATGGTCAATTACTGGTTTAAATGACATTTCTTTCAACAGGACCCATTTCCATGGATGGCTGAACACATGAATACATTTGAAATAGAATCAGCATTGCCTCTTGGTTGTTTCCATTATGAAACGTGGATGCAGGCAGCCATCGATGTCTCTTCCCTGACGTATGTATGGCTCTGGTTTCCATGGCCATTAAACAAAAAAAATTAGAGCAAATAGCTCATTCCAAAAAGCTAATTAGGAAATGGGCCGCTTGTGATTAATAGCTATTGGATTCTGAGGACTAAACAAGTGCTTGGACAATCTTGGCTTTAGCTTTGCAATTATTTATTAGCTATTTAAATAATCGGGCCAGAGGTAAAGCTCACAGGCTCTGTAAATCTATGTTACTCTTACCTGAGGGCACACGTGCAAAAAGAGCTAGTGTGTTTCTTTGATAAAGTAGCATAAACATTATCAGAGAAATAAAAATATTAGCATTCCATTCATTTTTTTCAAGTTAAATATTTGAGGATCAGCAATCCAAGCAGGCCAAAATGTCAAACTCTATCCTTTCAGCCATTCACCGTATAGCGTTTGCTGACAAATGCAGTGTGTGGGGAGCGGGTCTGGTTGGTTACAGCAGATGCAGAAGGCGGGTTGCTCACATGCTGTCATTTGAGGGGTGATGGAAGAACTCAGTAGAAATTTCCACCTGCCCCTCCTCTTCCCCTCATCTATTCTTCTCAGGCACAAGCACCAGAAAAATCCCATCTTTATGTACCCTTTGACTTTACACTATTGAAATCTCCTATTAAAATACAAATATGTTAAATGAGGAACTATTTTTTATTATCAATTAATTTTTATCACTGATAACACCATTGGAAATTAATTTTAATTTTTTTAAGTAAAGGTGTAGATTTTGGAATCAGGAGGATCTGAGTTCAGATCCCAATTTTGCTACTTTCAAACTTGGCACATCATCCAGAGATTCACATTTTACACTGACGAGAATATTGAAATTGAGCTATTCCTGAAAGAGGAAGCTTAATTAAGTCTTTCCTAAGTGATCAAATGTACTGTTGATTATTGATTCCAAGTGCTATTCATGCCTCATGTCAGGGAATGTATATTTTGGGAGTCTTGAAAAATTTCAGACAAGATTAACTTCAGCAGATTCTGAAGAATTACTTTCATAAAATTCTGTTTTGTGTTATATTCTTGGTTTTTGAAGAAAGTTACTATATAACTGAAGCTAGCTGTTAGATTGGCTTGGAAAAATACTGTCTTCCATGTCACTTCTTATCTTTTCTAAGATGAATCCACATTAAAAAAATGTCTTTTAGAATCCAGTATAAGAAATACTTTGGTTCTCCCAAGCAACTGGTATGATTACTTTCCCCTGATATTGAAAAGTATGCCATTTACTTTTGGCTGCAAAAGATTTTAATGACAGAGTTAAAGAGGAATTCCATCCACTGCATAGCCCTTTATGACCCACAAGTTTGTTTCATTTGGTCTTAACTTTTCCCCTCTATTTTTTTTTACCTCATTCTTATTATTTGTTTCTATTTATAATTATTGTATTCTATGAATTCAAGTTGTGAACTGCAAGTTGTTGCCTTATACAAATGAGGCAGGAATCAAATACATAAATACATTGACAAATATAGTAAATGGATTCTATTTCATCTGTTTTATTACAACTTCAATAAAAAGAAATCTGATAACACTTATGGGAAGTGGTCTATAGGGGGCGAGCAGAGCTGTCAAAGAAGGTATATTACTTACCTGTGATAACAAACCACTCCAGTTAAAGTAACAACCTTTATATTATTTCTCATAAGTCTGTGCATTAGTCAAGCAGTTTTGCAGGCAGCTGGTGGATCAGCTGATACTGGTTGGTCTAGTGTGATCTTCCTCATGTGTCTAGAAATGTCAGGCTGGTTGGACTAGTGCACCTCCCCTGGGACAATTGGTTCCTGCTTCATTCTCTCTCTCATCCTCCAGGAAATTGGCCTGGGCTTTTTCACAGGTGGTCTCAGGGCAGCCAGACCATATAGGTGACACTGAGTGAGTACTTTTCTTTCTTCTGCATATATCATTTTCTAAGGTCCCCTTGACCTGACCAAAGCAAATCATATAGGTAAGGCCATTTTTAAAGGGTAAAGAAGTAGATTCCACTTCTTTGTAGGAAGAATGGCAATGTCACATTGCAAAATCACATGAACACAGGAATGAAGACAATTTGTGTTCAATTGCAAGCCACCCTACAAGTCATAATTCAATAAAGATAATAGATCTTCAATAGAAAACAAAAATAGTAATAAGTTGTCAGGTTTATTAGGAACCTACTGTGTACAAGATGGTATTTGTTAGAGCATTTGGTTTAGAAGAAGGTGGTTATTTCAACTACAGAACTTAAGAATTGGTGACAGCATTTACCATGACATTCTGGGCAGGAGTCCATGTTTCTGCTTTATAAATTCATCAACTCCAGTTCTCCCTTCTCTGTTTCAAGATAGGTCTTGGCATCTGGGCAACTGAGAGTTGCTAGAAGATTAAAGAGTTGGAGTAACAGACTGTGAAATTTTCAGGATACTATAGATAAGAGAAATCTGGTATGATTTTAGGAAGTTGCAGCTATGGTGTCTAGGTCCATTCATGTGTTACTATAAAGGAATATCTGAGGCTGGGTAATTAATTTATAAAGAAAAGAGGTTTGTTTGGCTTATGGTTCTGTGGGCTCTATAAGAAGCATGGCACCAGCATCTACTTCTGTCAAGAGTTTTAGGTTACTTCTACTCACAGTGTAAAATGAAGGGGAGCTGACATGTGGAGAGGTCACATGGGGAGAGAGGAAGAAAGAAACAGAGTGGACAGGTGCCAGGCTCCTTTTAACAACCAGCTTTCATGGGAACTCATAGTGCAAGAACTAATTCATTATTGAGAACTCACTCATTATTGGGAGGATGGCACCAAGTCATTCATGAGGAAGCCACTACTGTGACCCCAAACCCCCCATTGGCCCTACCTCCAACACTGGGGAGAAAATTTCAACATGAGGTGTCAAGGAGAGAGTCACATTTTCACACTATAACGTATGGTTTTGCTTTGTGTATAATTAAAGGACCTGCCGGTATAGGGATGTCCTTAAAAGTCATCATAAACATTTGATAGACTTATCTCCTCTTGTATATTAAGGAATCATGGGATCACAGAATTGGAAAGAGTGTTAAAAGGTCCTAGAGTTATGTTCTGGTGCCTTGTTTGTTTCTGACTAAAATGTGAACACCTGTTTCTTTTAGGTGGGCAGCATGCCAGTTCTTGATCCTAACTCATCTGTCTCTCCCTGGCTTTGAAATTGTCTAGACCAGTGTTTTTCAACAATTTTTATCTCACGGCACACTTGAACCTATAGTTAAACTACCACGGCACACTTAAATTATGTTATCAAGAAAAAAAAGAATAAGAAAAGAAAGGAATATATTTACTTTGATACTGATTTGAACTTCCTTTGAAAATAATTTAATTGATGATCTAAAAATCAATTTTAGAAATGAAAATTTTTTCTGGCATACCTAAGATCTCTCCCAGCACACCTGTGTCCCATGACACACCAGTTGAAAATCTCTGGTCTATACCAACCCTGCTTCCACATCATTTCTGGGGCTCTCATGCCCACTGAACGTGGTGGGCCTGGGAACTCTGCTGAATTCTTAAAGAATGAGGGAAAGGGGAAGGAGAAGGATAATCTATTCCTCTATTATTGGGTCAGTCAAGGCAAACTTCAGGTACAAATACAACTTGCACTGAGCACTTAATCTGTGCCAGAAACTATGCCAGATGATTCCACATATCTCCACATTTAATTCTAAGTAAACCCTAACCAAGATCAAGTGGAAATTCCTGAGACTAAGCTTGTAATTCTCAAACTGCTATACAAGGAAACAAATACATTAAAAAATCAGCTGCATCCAGCACTTCACATTTTAAAAGAATTAAAAATACAATCTTTCTCTCTTCAGATACCTTGGATTCTTTCTTTTAGGGTGATGTGGAGAGGTCTGGCATTGTATTATAGGGTGAAGAAAAAAGATGTAAGTGAGGTATAAACTGTGATAACTGTGAATTGGCTTTCTTTGGGCTGCATTCAATATGCATGAAGAAAATCTTGGCTGTTCATTCAGACACAGAAACCTTGATGGATGAATATTCAGAATTCATTGACGAGTTCCATACCCTCTTTCAAAGATAAGTGCCAAGTCCTTTTCTTAATTATACTTTGAACAAAATAAGATATGTAGAAGAGAATGCATTTTGAATTTCTATTCATTCTTACCCCTTCTTCTAATTATACATAGCATCTTTTCTAATATAGGAAATCCAGAGACAATTTTCTGCTTGAGAATGAGGGCAGACTTTCTTTTGCAAGTCAATAGCACAGTCCTTACTCTATTAGGGAGAGACAAAATGACAATGTGTAATAATACATTTCTTTACTCCATGCCTGAGAAGTTCTAAGTCTCATATCAACTTCAAAAACATAATAGGCAGCTATGGTCATTTGGTGGAACTTTGTCACTTAGAGAGAGAGGGTGTGGGATGGTGGCAATGGGGATAAACATGGGCCAGAAAATAAGGAGAGACCTTCTGAGGGCTTACAAATATAATATCTTGCTCTGAAAAGAATTCCTCCAAATAAACCATTGATTAGCTGATGGGCTAAAAGATCAAAGGAAGTTCAGTTCTGGACACTTAAAAAAAATGAAACCAAGTTTCAGGCAGTCATAGGACAGAGAGTGGAGCATGTAAAACAGACTAGAGAATCTACAGCAAGTGATAAAGAGATAAATAAAAAAAATTAAGCAACCTGGCACAGAAAACCAAAGGGCAAACATATAAAGAATAGATCCTTGGGAAGGGGCAAGAAATACAAAAAAGTTTGTAGCAAATTAAGGTTATACTCTGGCTTAGGCACTGGGCTATGTCTGTGCATGATAAGACCACTGTTCTATGGAGGGGGGAAGGAAAAAGGGATGCTTAGGTGTCAACAACCACCTTTTTTAACATGTTATCAGGGAGATAATGGTAGGCAAAAGGGGGAAACACAGATGGTAAACTGGGAAGTAAAGCCAAGAATCCAGAGAGGCAATCTATAGATAATCTAGATTATCTACTAGAGTGGGCAGTGGAACAGATAAAAGAAAAACAGGAAAATGTTGTGAGTTTCTGAACAGGGTAGATAGAGAGAGTTTTGGAGGATGACCTGTTAAAGGCCAGTGTGTGAAAGAGGCTCACTGTAATTGCCAACAGTTATTGAGTACTTAGTGCATATTAGATTCCATCAAAAGCAATTTACACTCAGTTATTCCTTATGAATCTGCCTTGAAACAGATATCACTATGGACCACCATTTACAGTCCAGGAGACTCGGATGTAGTGAGTGTAAGTAGCCTGCCCAGGGTCACATGGTAGCAGGTGGCAGAGCATGGTGAGCTTGGTACAAGAGTCTGGATGATTCTCCATTCTGCTACCCTGATTTTCTCACAATTGCTCTTGATTGCCATTGTATTCACCTATGCATGGCCCCATGACTCTGGCCAGCTAGGGACATGTCCTGAGGACAACCCCCTGACTTTGGACAGATGCATCGTGCCATCTAATACCATATAATTTGTTTTAGATGCTTTAGAGAAACTATTCAAGCTGGTATTATTCTAAGTATCATTTAGAACTAGAGGAGGATTGGAGACCACTTGGTTATTTTTTATCATTAATCTGCTAATTCTTTTACTTAGCTCCATTTGAAATGGTCATTATTGACTGTGGTCCTTATCTTTAGAGTTCAAAAATCCATTTGCCATCTTTGGTTTGAGGAGTCAGCACTCTGTAAGAGCACCACTTAAATAAACACTTAAGCAATTAGTTAGGACTTTATTTTTTGCGTTACAAGGAGGTATAATGGCACAGATATCTATTGTATCCATTAGGTTTTATCAAAAGTTGTGAGAAGCTGGGCACCATGGCTCATGCCTATAATCCTAGCAGTCTGGGAGGCCAAGTTGGGAGGATCCCTTGAGTTCAGGAATTTGAGACCATCCTGATTAAGAATGAGACCCTGCCTCTACCAAAAAATAGAAAAATTAGCTGAGCATTGTAGTGGGCAACTGTAGTTCTAACTATTCTGGAGGCTGAGGTAGGAGGATCACTTGAACCCAGGAGTCTGAGGTAGGCTGATGCCCCAGCACTCCAGTCCAGGCAACAAAGTAAGACTCTGTCTTAAATAAATGAATAAAGCCTTATGAGAAAGTTTATGAGGCAGAGATAGCACATTAGGGGACTAATAAGGAGCCTGATTTGGGACTAGTAAGGCCAGTAGGGAACAAACATGGTGGTTAAATTATTTATATCTTTCTTCCCTTAAAGGGTCATCTGCACTAATCTCCATCTTCAAAGGGTGTTATGGTGTTGGTGATGTCTGAGGCTTTGATCAGCTTCCATGGATTCCAATCAAGGAGGAGGAGTCCTTGAGCATTTTCAACCCCAGGAGGCAAGGCAGCTCATCTAGGTTAATGCAGAGCCTGAGCCTATCAGCTGTGTAAGGGCACAGCGTCCACCCTCATAGGTGGGAAAGAGGTAGAGATTTAGGGACACAGCCTGGTGGCCATCTGAAAGCAAAACACTCGCATTTTAAAATCAGAGCTGGATTTGGCTTCCAGCTCTACTCATTATTAGCAAAATACTTAACTGTTTGAAGCCTCAATTCCTACATCTCCAAAATGGTCACAAAATGCTGATGTTGCAGATTTGAAATGAATATTTTAAAAAAGATAACGTGCATGGGAAGCAGTTGATTTCTGATACACAAAAGAGGCTCAGTAGGGTGTTATTCTTACTAGATGAAGATAATGAGGATGATGTTGATCACTGTGATTTAGAGCTTAATGGGAAGCATGTGTAAACCAGGAGAAGAAGAGGGACGGCAGTGGGGAGGGTGAGCATAGATCCAGATGTGCTGTTTGGGAGCCTCGGTGGGGGGAGCTGTTAAGAGAGAGGTCAGCCTGGAAGACAGCCCAGTGTTCAGACAGTGGGATCTGCACCCTCAGCTCAGGGAAGCAGATGAATTCTAGCCTTACATTTACCTACATAATGGGAATTAGAGAGTCACTCATGATCATTCTGGGTTTGGTCTGGTTCTCATTTGTTCAGAAATGGAGAGGCATCTGCTGCAGGTGCCCTACCACTGGGGAGGGCAGGGCCAGGAGCAGTAGGGACTAAAGGATTTGCTCCTCCACCTTTCTGATTGTACAGTGGCAGGCCTTCTACTAAAAAATATGTTGACATTTAGTAAATAATGGCAAACAATCTCAAGTACATCCCTTGTGTGGCACTTTGAAATAACTCAAAGGACTTGCTGAAGGTGGTATGCTGGTCTGAGACAATTGCTTACAGCAGGCTTGTATAGCTTATCACTTCTTTGGCTCACAAACAAGAAGTTTCTTAAAGATGAATGACATTGGTTACCATTGCTGTAAAAAGGCACAGATGGTTGCTAGAGAGATATAGTGGAAAAAGAGAACAGAGACAATTTACATGATAATCCTAACAAAAATTCAGATAATTAGCAAGAGTAGCAACTGTAGTACCATTTTTTTTCAATATTAAGAAACCCATGATTGTGAGATGCACTATCAGTTTAAGAACAGCTTATTCTAAAGGTATCCGGCAATGAAGGAATGAAATATCTCAATTTCATAAATAGTAAAAGGAAAAATGTCTATCCCAGTAAATGTGGTATATTTTGTAAATACTAGGTTCCAGGAACTGTGCTAAGTGCTTTACCTGGCTCATCTTTTTAAATCACCACAACTCTGAGTAATTACTACTTTTTTTCCTGTTTTACAGATGAAGAAGGAGAGGCTTGAAATGTGCATTATTTGAGGCACTTGGTGATATTTCTTTCAATAGAAGAAACCATTTACTTATCATTCTTGTAAGGTTCATATCAGGGGAAAGAAGGCTCTGGTGGGTATGGTGCTAGTGGTAGGGAGGTGAACCATGTAGTCATTCAGGGATCTAGGCTGAGATATGTCCCACCATCTCCAACACAAAGATGCTGGAGAGGCCCTGGGCATTGATATCCAAGCAGAAGATGGGCGAGTGGAGGGCAGATAATTATGTGAGTGAATTTTATGGACCAGGACATGGAGTGGCATTTATCAAATGTGCCCACATTCTCTTGGCCAGAACTCATTCACATGGCCCTTTCTAGATTTAATAAAGGTTTGAAAATGCAGTCACTGGCTGAGCAGCTGCTTCCCGACAATAGCTCTACCCTATGGAAAAAAGGATAAATCTTTGATGGACAGCAGCCATTACTGCCACACAATGGCCAAGCAGATTGTGTAAGACTGCACAATTAGCAAGCGACAGGTTCAGTTATCTACATTCTTAATATTCTGTTTTCACTAGAGTGAGAGGAGTTGATATAGGGAGAAGTGGTTGGGTTTTGTTTTTCAAGTTGCCTTTATTATCAGCTACAACTTGAGGGGTTCAGAGAGAAATGCTATGCTTTGCTGCCTCCTTCTTAAGCAGATAAAATTGCCTGATGATGCATTGTTTTTCTCAGTGACTCACTCAAGATGGCTTTAGTTCAGCAAATTGCATCACATTGTGAAACAGAATGACATCTTTGAAGTCAGACCTGGGTACTTCTTGAGGTGGCAGATGAGAAATTGAAAATGAGCTTTATTTTCTGAAGAAACTGAGAAAAAATTTGAAAAACAATACCATGAAGGGAAATGAAATTTTTATTAAGGTATGCCCTATGTAGTCACTTCTTCCCTGGCTACTCGTGATGCAATGACATGTAGGTGGGTTTTCCAACTGATTCACATGACTTGGTTTGGGCGATGGCAAATGTGAGGTTAGGAATAATAATATTCATTGGAAATGAGGATTTATGCCAGAATCTTTCCTAATTGCTTCTCCTAAATCACCCCCACTTAATTCTTTTTTTTTTTTTTTTGTACTCTATTGCCCTCAGTAGAGTGCCATGGCATCACACAGCTCACAGCAACCTCCAACTCCTGAGCTTAGGCGATTCTCTTGCCTCAGCCTCCCGAGTAGCTGGGACTACAGGTGCCTGCCACAACGCCTGGCTATTTTTCTGTTTTGCATTTCAGCTGGGGCCGGGTTTGAACCCGCCACCTTCAGTATATGGGGCCGGTGTCCTATTCGTTGAGCCACAGGCGCCGCCCCTCCCCCACTTAATTCTTTATCAACTATGGGAAACTATCAACATTAAAAAGTACTGTATGTGATAGGTACTGTCATTATTATTTTTGGTTTCATCATACAGATGAAGAAATTGAGGTCCGTTACTGTTTAATAACTTGCTCCAGGTCACAAATTTAAGAGGTAGAGCTAGGGTATGACTCAGACCCCAGAGCCTACACTGTCAGTTACACTCTTCACTCGGCCCTGCCTGCTGCTAGTGGATGGTGCACAATAAGCAAGGTGAAGAGATGGGAGACGTGAGAACCTAGCACTTATGGAGAGCCTCGTGGATTCTTGGCATTTATAAAGGTAAGCAGCTGCCAGGTGTTCTCTGTGGTCTCTTAGTCTAACTCTAACTCAACCCTGCTTCCAAAGATTTGCAAAATTTAGCTCTTCACAATCTTCCATGAGAAATCGAATCGCCCTGTAAGCTTATTTGTCTGGAGAAAATAGTTACACTGCTCTTGAAAAACCCATAATTAGAAGCCTCCAGATCCACCCTGCCACTCACCTCCCACCTCGTCTCCCTTATTTAGTAGCATTGGGCCCTTCTTTTGCTTGAACTCTGGGCACCACAGCTTTGTCAAGAGGCATCTTCTCAACATAGCAGTCTTTTTTCCAAGATATTAATTTTATTACTAGCTGCTAAAAAGATAAGATTTCTCCCCACAATCCTAACATGTATGTTATCTCATTCAATTCTTAAAATTCCCTAAGCAGTGTTTTTCAACCCTTTTAATCTCACGATACACTTGAACCTATAGGTAAACTTTCATAGCATACTTCAGTTATGTTGATCAATAAAAAAAAAAAAGAGTTAAAAAATATACAGTTACAGTGCTATGAACTTCTTTCAAAAATAATTTCATTAATGATCCACTCACGGCACTCTAGTTAAAAATCACTGCCCAAAGGGTAAGAATTATCTCCATTTTGCAGGCACAGGAACTGAAATTAAATGAGGCTGAAAACTTGCTTCTGATCACATAGCTAGTTAAGTGGCCACGTGGTGGCTTGGACCCCCATCTCTCAGACTTCAAATTCAGGGCTCTTTTTATTATGCTATACTGTAAATATTTGGATCCAGGCTCTGACTTGACCTGAGAACAAGATGAACTAAATTCTCTACAATTAAATCCAGGTTGGTCAAGGGTAAAAGCAAGTCAGCTGAAGGAGAGGAAGCATTTTCCTCAACTAAGAAAATTTGAGAGTCAAAAAAGGTTCAGTGCTAGAGAGTTGCAGTAAGCCTTGGAGGAATTGTAAGAGAGGAGTTGGACAGAAATATCAGATGAGGTCAGCCAAGATAGCCTGGATCCAGAAGCAGGTCTGAGTGGGCTCAGTAGGTTGGGTTATGAACCTAAGAGTCACCACACAATGCTGAGGGGAATGTTAGACTGCTGCCAAGCATGGTGATGTCAATGAACTTCTCTGTTCTTTCCCCTTTGGAAATTTTCCTCAAGCTCATGGAATCTTTTCCTAATTTGATTTCCCTCCTTTGTTACAAATGGTTGTTTTCTTATTTTATACCATCTTACAATGTGAGATCTTTATACACACAATTATGCCATAATTGTATTACATGAATATGTGGTACCTCCAATTCCCATCAGGATTTCATCTTCACCATTCCACCGGAACTTCTCTTGTCAGGATCACCCATGACCTCTACACTGACAAATCCAGAGTTAATTCTCAATCTTCTGTATACTTGATTTCCAAGTGACGGTTGCCATAGCTGATTGCTCTTTTCTCGAAACACTTAAGCATTTTCTTCTTTTTGGCTTCTAGAACTTCATTTTCTCCTGGCTCACTTCCTATCACTCTGGCATCTTCATCTTCTTGGTTTCTATACCAGTTTCATCCTCCTTTCTGTGACTGCTAACCAGACTATCCTCTGGGAAACATCCTTAGACATCTTCTCTTCTTTAATTAGACTACATGCTTAGTGATTCCATGTCTTCTCCTGGCTTTGAATCGTATTGTATGAGTATAAGCAGACAACTTACTGATTTACATGGGTAGCCTTGAACTCTTTTCTGAATCCCAGATTCAAGTCTACTTTCTTCCTTGATATTCCCACTGGGATGTCTGTCAGTAGAATCAAAGCTAAATGTCTCAAATCCTACTGATTTTTCAACTCCTTCCTTCTTGTTTCTCAAGATGAAAACCATGGAAGCACCTACTCACGATTTCTCCCTTTCCTTGACACTCCAAATGCAAATGCTTGGCAAATTCTTTCTCCCTGACCTCAAATAGATGCACATCTGACCACTTTATCACGTCTCCAATATTGCCAGTCTTGTCTAAGCCAAAACTACTTTACTTGGACCTTTACAGAACCTCACAAGTGATAAATTTGTCTCTTCCTCATCCCATCTCAATATAAAGCCAGAATGCTCAAGCTGAATCATTTCACTCCTGTGCTCAAAATGCTCCAGTAGCTTCTTCTATCAAGGTAGAAGTTAAGTTATTATAGTAGCTACATGGTTTGATAATACTGATAACAGTATCTGTTATCTCTCTGTGCTTACCTCATCCTCTTCCCCCTCATTTCCTCTGCTATAGCCACACTGACCTCCTGTCATTTCTCAAGAACCACAGACACGCTTCACTTCAGGGCTTTTCACTGTGGTGCTGAAATGTTCTCCACACAGCTATCTACATGCCTATGCTCTCATTCTTCTAAGCAATAAAATAAAAATGGACTGAATGTACTTCATAGAAAAATGGAAATGACAGATGTGTCAATGAACATGAAGAAAAGTTAAAGTGATCCAATCTAATGAACAGAGAAGAAAATGGTTTTTAAAATATCATACGTATAATTGCAGTCCCAGAAATAGAGGAAAGAAAGAATGGTGCAGAAAAAATTATTTGAAGAAATAGAGGCTGAAACTGGTGAAAGACAAGCATCACCTTCTCAGTTATGTCTTCTGGTAGAGACTAAATGTGTTGCATCTCTACAAAATTCATGCTACAATTCTAAGGATGCAGCCCTCATGAGTGAATGTGCCCTTATTTGAGAGACTTTGTTGCCCTCTTTCCATCACATGAGGACCCAGTGAGATGGTACAGTCTAGGAACACTGAAGTGGTCCTCACCAGAGGACTGAATATGCTGGTGCCTTGATCTTAGAATTCCCAGGCTCCAGAACTGTGAGAAATAAATGTTTGTTATTTAGGTCCTACAACGTGTTATAGTACCACAAATGGACTCACCTTCTCAGACTACCTTTTGAAAATTGCAAGCTCCTTTCCCCAAGTATTTTATATCTTCCCTTCTGCCTTATTTTTTTCCATATCATTTATCCCTATATAATATACTAGATACTAAACTGGGATTTTAATTTCATGGTGAAAGATATTTTTATATATACTTTCATTGCTATACCCTTAGTGCCTAGAGTAATACCTACCATATGTTAGATATTCAATAAGTATGTGCTGAATGTTGCATAAATGAATCTCTCTTGTATTTCTGACTTTGAACACAAAAAATTTCAAGTATCATTGAGTGTATAGTTTTTGTGCTTAAATGACCTTCACTGTGCACGTGTGGAAGGGCAGGGGAGTATAGGAAACATCGCTTTTCTCTGTTTCCCCAGTGACTTTTCAGAGCCCATCACACTGAAGTCAATGAACTGGGGACCATTTTCTAAATTCTGACTCTACTTTGTGAAAGCAGACTGAAGAATTCACCTGAGCACTTGAATTCTTATATGGGTTTATATATGCATTTCCTTGGATTACCTTCTGGTAGAAAGAAGACAGAAACTTAATCATGATAGAAACTAAAATCTCCAAGGCATGTGTATTAATTTTGCATTCAGAAGCATATTGCTACACTGTGTAGCACATGTCAGAAGTCATCATGTGTCAGATAAATCCTGAAAAGCAGATGAGCACATACCCTCCTTGATACCCTCCCATGGTGGCACCACCCCATCTTTATTCTCAGATGTCTGGACAACTGGAACAGTAACATTCAGGTGACACATCTCTCTGGGTCAAAGCAGACATGTGACTCAGAAACTTTGACGTTGTAAAGGGCTTTGTTGTAAAGGGCTTGCCACGGGCCACGTTGAGAAGGAGTCACAATGTGGCTGGGTTGTATTCACACCCTGTGTCAGTCTGACCTGTGGTAGCACCAGCCCTATTCTCCAAAACAAGAAGGAAGTTATTATAAGTAGCCCAGCCCTTCTAGGAGTAAAATCAACATAGCCAGGAAGTCTCCCTCCATTCCCTTCATTCTTTGTTTCTTTTTTTTTTTTTTTTTTTTGTGGAGACAGAGTCTCACTCTATCGCACTCGGTGGAGTACTGTGAAATCACAGCTCACAGCAACCTCCAGCTCTTGGGCTCAAGCGATTCTCTTGCCTCAGCCTCCCAAGTAGCTGGGACTACAGGT
>CAUYON010173586.1:0-20875 GCA_963573935.1 Arctocebus calabarensis | reverse complement strand
GCCACAACGCCCAGCCATTTTTTGTTGTTTGGCGGGCCTGGGCTGGATTCGAACCTGCCAGCTCAGGTGTACGTGGCTGGTGCCTTAGCCTGTTGAGCCACAGGCGCTGAGCCTCTTGTGCAATTTTTGAAAGCAATATCTTTCTATTAAAAGAAAGTAAATTGTTATGTGGGCTAATAAATTTACTTTTTTTAGAGATGTTGGCGTGGATGTGGAGAAAAGGGAACACTTCTACATTGCTGGTGGGAATACAAACTAATACGTTCCTTTTGGAAAGATGTTTGGAGAATACTCAGAGATCTAAAAATAGACCTGCCATTAGATCCTATAATTCCTTTACTTGATATATACCCAGAAGACCAAAAATCACATTACAACAAAGATATCTGTACCAGATTGTTTATGGCAGCCCAATTCATAATTGCTAAGTCATGGAAGAAGCCCAAGTGCCCATCCATCCACAAATGGATTAATAAATTGTGGTACATGTATACCATGGAATATTATGAAGCCTTAAAGAAAGATGGTGACTTTACCTCTTTCATATTTACATGGATGGAGCTGGAACACATTCTTCTTAGCAAAGTATCTCTAGAATGGAAGAAAAAGTATCCAATGTATACAGCCCTACCATGAAGCTAATTTATAGCTTTTATATGAAGGCTAAAACCCAATTATAGCACAAGAAGATGGGGAAATGGGCAAGGGAGGGTAGGGGAGGAGGAGGGTGGGTGGAAAGAGGGTAAATGGTGGGATCACACTTATGGTGCATCTTAGAAGGGACAAGTGAAACCTACTAAATGCAGAACACAAATGTTTTCATGCAATAAATGAGAAAATCCCATGAAGGGTATGTCGAACAGTTGGATGAAAATATTTCAGATTGTATATGAAGTCTGCACACTGTACCACATGATTGCACTAATGTACACAGCTATCATTTAATAAAAAATTAAAATTAAAAAAAGTAAATTTCCTGTTGGCCATTGAGAAACATAAATGGCAGCTTTGCAGTCATGTTCTTTTCTTTCTCTGCACAACTGTGAATAAGCTGAAAGAATCCAGACTTCGATCTTCTGGAAGGAAATAGAAGTTGTTGTATAGCACATTCTGCACTCGCTCCTCCTTCTAGGTTGCGAATTTTCAAAACTCTTCTTGGCTGTTCTCAGTCATTTATTATTCCAATAAACCTTACAATTATTGTGTCAAATTCTGAAAGAGAAATCTTGCTGATATTTTGACTAGAAGTGAATTACATTTAAAGATTAATTGGGGGGAAATTTTAGTTCTCTGGAATAGTGAGTATTTTCATCCAGAAACATGACATGACTTTTTTAAAAAATCAAGTTGTCTTTGATGTCCCTTTTTGCTTCCTGGAAATCAGGTATCTCTCTCTCATCCTTGTCTCTACTTCCTTCCATCCCTCTCTTTCCCCTCCTTTTCTCTCTTCCTTCCTTTCTTCCTCTCTACTATAAATGAATATTGTTTTCCCACTAACTTTTCAAAACCAGTCATCCATTTAAAAAATAATTGTTGGTTAGGCACGGTGGCTCATGCCTATAATCCTAGCACCCCGAGAGGCCAACTTGGGTGGATTGCCTGAGCTCACGAGTTTGAGACCAGCGAGCAGGAGCAAAATCCCATCTTTACTAAAAAGTAGAAAAACTAGCTGGGCATTGTGGAGAGGCCTATAGCCCCAGCTACGTGGGAGGCTGAGGCAAGAGGTTCTCTAGAGCCCAGGAGTTTGAGGTTGCTGTGAGCTATGATGCCAAGGCACTCTACTCAGGGTGACAGAGTGAGATTCTGTCTCAAAAATAAAATAAAATTAAATTAAATTAAAAAATAATTATTAAACACATACATAGTATCAGACTTACTCTAGGTAATTCAAGTTATTGTCTTTTTTATGGTGGTGAAATATGACATAAAGTTTACCCTTCTAACTATTTTTATGTATCCAGTTTAGTGGAATTGAGTACATTCACATTGTCGTGAAACCATTGCTACCATCCATCTCTGGAACTTTTTTTTTTTGCAGTTTTTGGCCGGGGCTGGGTTTGAACCTGCCACCTCCAGTATATAGAGCCGGTGCCCTACTCCTTTGAGCCACAGGCACCAGCCTCATCTCTGGAACTTTTTAATCATCTCAAACTGAAACTCAATCCCAAGCCATTGACTTTTGAGTAACCAATGTGATAAGAAAACTCTCCTACTAAGTTTTGTAGTTTACAATGGAGCTTTTTTGTTTTATGGATATATACATGTGTTGTATGTGAATAAAGATAATTCTGTTTTCCAATAGGTGCCTCTTTTTTCTTACATTGTTGCAGTGGTACCCAGAACTTCCACCATCGTCTGAAATAACAGGAGCAGTTATGGGTGTCTTTGTTTTGCTATCTATTTTGATGAGAATGCTTTCAGTATTAAAAAAAAGTATGTTGTTACTTGCTGGCTGGTTCGATATTGATTTTTTTTTTTTTTTTTTTTACTAAAATAAGTATACTTCAATTCCCATTTTATTGGGAGTTTTTTTTTGCGGGGGTGGGGGCGGGGCAGAATCTCCCTCTGTTGCTCAGGCTGGAGTGTAGAGGCAAAATCATAGCTCACTGCAACCTCCACCTCCTGAGCTTAAATGATTCTTTTGTTTTATTTTACTAAGTAGCTAGGAGTACAGGTGAAAGCCACCTCACTCAGCTAATTTTCAAAGCTTTTTTTTTTTTTTTTAAAAGATGGGGTCTTCCTATGTTGCCCAAGTTAATCTTAAACTCCTAGGTTCAAGTAATCCTTTCATCTTGGCCTCCCTAACTGCTGCAATTACATCATCATCATCATTGTCATCATTATAACGAGCACTAGGCAATATTTATATAAGCCAGGCTGTATACTAAGTGCTTTAAATATATTAACTCTTGTAATACTTGTAACATCATATGGCATGGTTGTAGTTTTTAGTTGTTCTTCATAATTGAAGAAACCAAGGCACAGAGAGGTAAAGCGACTTGTGCAAGGTCACACAGCTTGCAAATGGCAGAGATGGAATTTAAACCTAGGGTTTAACCCTGGTGTCCAAACTTCTAAACACCATGCTATGCTCTCTCTCCACTGCGTAAGATCCACTTGGCTAGAAACCTCTATAGTTTTGCTGTTTTTTGTTTTAAAAGTGCTAAGCTTTGCATTATTTTAAATTTTGCACATGAATTTACATTTTCTTAATATATTTATATCGCACTATTTAACTTACTTAATTCAAAACCACATAAAATGTAACTATACTGTGTTGCTAAATTGCATTACATATGGTATATATGAGTTTTTATGTATATCACAATCTTGCTACCATTATTTAAAAGAAATCTTTGTCAACAAAGGGAAAATGACCTATGTTTTAATTTTCACCTTTTATCGAATTAAAAATGAATGCACTGGCTGGCCATGGTGGCTCACACCTATAATCCTAGCACTCCAGAAGGCCAAGAGGGAAGGAACATGAGACTTCAGGAGTTTTAAGACCAGCCTGAGCAAAACTGAGACTCTGCTTCTACTAAAAGTAGAAAAATCAGCTGGGCACTGTGGTGGAGCCTGTAGTTCCAGCTACTTGGGAGGCTGAGGCAGGAGGATCACTTGGGTCTGGAAGTTTGAGGTCGGCTGTGAACTAGGCTAAGGCCATGGCATCCTAAGCTATTTTACTGTGGGTGACAAAGTGACACTCTATGGTTTGTAAAGATACAAGGTATAATTTCTATTTTTTCAAATGTGTTGAGTTTGATTTGTGTCCTAAGATATGATAAGTCTTGGAGAATGATCCATGAGCTGATGAGAAAAGCATGTATTCATCCTAGTATTGGGGTGAATTGTTCTGCGTATGTTTGTTAAGCCCATGTATTCTAGAGTTGTGTTTAAGTTTATCGTTTATTTAGTTTCTGCTTGGAGGATCTTTCCAGTTCTGAGAGTGGGGTGTGGACGTCCCTAACTATTATGGTGCTGTAGGTTATCATATTATTCAAATCAAGTAGGGTTCATTTTATTAATGGGGGCATTAATGTTGGGTGCATAAATATTTATGATTGAAATGTCTTCTTGTTATATGGTTTCCTTGCCCAGTATATAGTGTCCATCTTGTCTTTACTTTTGTCACTTTAGAGACAATTGTATCTAGGAAAAGGATTGCAACTTCTGCTTTCTTTTGTTTTCCATTTGCCTGAAATATTATTCCCAACCCTTGACCCCAAGTCTTGCTTTGTCTTTGGTGTTAGACGTGTTTCCTGAAGATAGCAAATACTTGGCTTACACTTTTTCAACCAGCTTGCTAGCTTGTGCCTCTTCAGTGGAGAATTCAAGCCACTCACATTTATTGAGAGATTTAATAAATAGGGTGGAATTCTGTCCATCTTGTTGTGTAGAAGTTTGCTACTTTATTTTATCACTTGGACCACTGTGGAAACTAAGCTTTGTCCTTTAGTTTCTGCATGTTTTTATTTTGCTGATGGTCCATTTTGCTGGTTTGTATGTAGTGCTGGTCTTACTTTCTGCAGAGCAAATGGTGTAGTGGCCAATTTCCTCAATGTTTCCTTGTCAGTAAAAGATTTGATTTCTCCATTGCATATGAAACTTTGTTTTGCAGGATACAGGATCCTAGGCTGGCAGTTGTTTCATCTGAGAAAATTTAAAGTGGGAACCCACTCTCTTCTGGCTTGTAAAGCTCCTGTTGAAAAGACCTTTTAACCTGATGGGTTTGCCTTTGTAGGTCAGCTGCTGCTCATGCTTGGGTGCTTGCAGAATTTCCTCTTTCATTTTGGCTTGGGCTAGCTTAATTACAATGTGTCTAGGAGATGCTGTGTTTGAATTGAATGGACTCAGTTCTATATCCATCTAGCTAGTGTATGTCTGAGTCTTTGGCAATGCTTGTAAAATTTGCAGTTAAAATATCCTCAACTTGGGCTTCTATGCCATTAAGAATCTCTTCTTCTCCTTCAGAGATACCTATGACTCCTATATTTGTACATGTGTATTTTCTAAGAGATTTCTCTTCCTTCAATCTCTTCTTTTCTGACTCTTTAAATGACTGGGTTAATTTGAGAGCCTTGTCTTCAAGCTCTGAGATTCTTTCTTCTCCATGGTCTAATCTGTTGTTGAAACTTTTACTGCATTTTGAAACTCCTAAAATGACCCCTTCAGTTCTTTAAGTTGCATTATATCTTTTTAGATTTTCCCAGGTCCTTGGAGACTTTGTCTCATCTTTCATTCATTTCTTGGGTCAATTTTTGGATTTCCTTTTGGTGGTTTTCCACTTTCCCTATAATTACTGTCATTATTTTTGCCATCCATTATTTAAATTTCATTTCTGTATTTCTATGATTTCTTTATATTTTGAGATCTTCTGTGATAGCTGCATTGTGACCCCTTTGGAGAGTTGATGTGTTCTGATTATTCGTGTTACCAGTGTTTTTTGTTGGGTCCTTCTCATCTGTGGTTTGTTTTCTTCCCCTATTTACATCTGTCCCTTCTTCTTTCCCTTTGCTCGTCTTTGCCTCTATGCTTTGAGGTTGAAATGGCTGTTTGGTGCAAGGAAGAAGGGGAGAGAAAAGAAAAGAGAGAAAGAAAATAATAATAATAATTATGAGATAAAAATTCAAGAAAAATGAAAAAGTGAGGTTAACATAATCCTCTTTGGTGGTCTGCAATAGAAAATGAAAGGAAAAGAGAAAAATAAATTTTAATTGTAATTTCTATAAATTTAAGAGTCTAAGACAATTAAAAAAATTAGCAAGAACACTAGGTGGTGTTTCAGCATTGGGAGACAAAAGACACACCCATTTCTGTGGGTGGTGATCTGGATGTTTTCAGCTGGTTGCCATGGAGATTGAGTCTGGTTTTTCTGTTTTATTCTGGGTATGGAAGCTGCAAGAGAGTTCGAGCCCTGGCATAAGGGGTATTGCTGCAGTCCTGGAGAGCACCCCAATGTTCTATGGCCTAGCTACACAGTTCTGTGTCCAATCATGGTGCTATGTGACTTTTTTGACAAGAGGGACATGCCTGAGTAACCCAATGGCTCCCAGAGATTAAAAAAGAGGTCCATATGGGAAGGCAGGATCTTCTTTATCTGCTCCACAGCCCCCCTGGGATCAGCTCAAAGATAGCTACTGAGCTTGGGAGGCAGAAACAATGTTGCCGACGTGGCAGGTACATGGAAAGCAGCTCTGTCCTGGGCTCGTGTGGGTGTCAACTGACTCAGGGCCTCAGGGAGCCGCACTCCATCCCTGTGACTCACTGACATAGGGTGGGAGGCTCCAGGCAGCTGGGTTTCCTGCTGACCAGTCTCCATGCCCAGATCAGTCTATCATGACCCACCAGGTACATCCAAAAGAAGCCCTGGGCAGTCCACACTCTCTGGCTCTCACGAAAAGGCCCCCTTTTGTGCCAGTGACAGTCCTGTGAGTCCCCAGTTTCTGCTGGTTTCACGCCACACCCTCCACAGGCGTGTTAGGCCTCCTACCCCCAAATTTGGGCCAATCCCCATTCCACCCCCACAGGGTACTGTGGTGGTGGTGGTGGTCGTGAGGAGGAGGTCCTCCAGCTGCCTTAATCCCCCAGGAATTCCGCATGCAGGCTCTGTCCTTGGGTCACCGGAGCTCCCCTGCCCCTGCTTTCTATGATGGCCTTCCTCTTATCTTTTTCACTCCTGTTGTCCCACACTGTCACTGTGTGCCTTGGCAATGCTGTTTCTGGACAGGACAGTCCCTATGACGGTGGCTGGCCCCTCCTCTCCTCCACCTTATGGCGATTGGCTGGTGAGAAGATGTCTCTAAACTACCATCTTGGAGTCCCCTCCAAGCTTCCTCATTTCTGGCAAATGACTTTCAAATTTCAGCTTCCCCAGCCTTCCTAAAACCCAAATTTTGTTACCTCAGTTCAGCAGGGCCACCTCAATTTCCCTGTCTGTGCTATTGTGTAGAAACACCCTCAAACAGAAAGCAAGGGTCCTTGTTACTTCCTTTCCTCAGGGACACAGTCCTGCCCTGCCCATTTTCCAACATCTGTAGCCAGCTGTTTCCTATTTTTCAAGTTTCCTCTTTGTCTATGGTGGCGGGGGGCAAGTCTGGTACCAATTACTTCAACAAGGCTAAAAGTGACACTAAGCAATATTGTTTAATCTTTTGTCATGATGTAGGGTAGAAACACTAGCTTTGAATTTAAAACAAAGCAAATAATTTTCTATTTTCTCAGATGTTTTTGCCCTCCACTTTTTTGGGGAGGAGCAATACAGTAAACAAAATAAAAAGGCTTAATAATTACAATACTTTCCCATTGCTGGTTAACCCCTTTGTGTATCTTTAGCTGAAGTTATAGCTAAGAAATAGAGTCACAGTCAATATCAGTTCTTTTGTATTATATACTTTTTATTGTTTTTAATTTTCAGAAGAGTATATATTTTTATATATATTTTATTAAATCATAGCTGTTAGCATTAATGCAATCATGGGGTACAATGTGCTGGTTTTATATGCAATTTGAAATATTTCCATCGAACCAGAAGAGTGGAAATTTTTCTCAGGTCTTCAAAGATGAGACTATCTTTCTGTTTTTTGATTTTTAAAAACAGAAATTTAAAATTTTTAAATCTTTTAAAATTTATTTATTTATTTTTATGTTTTTGCAGTTTTTGTCTGAGGCTGGGTTTGAACCCGCCACCTCCAGCATATGGGACTGGAGCCCTATTCCTTTGAGCTACAGTGCCACCCTAAATTTATTTATTTATTTTTGAGACAGAATCTCACTGTGTTGTCCCAGCCTGGAGTACAGTGGCATCATCACAGCTCGTAGCAACCTCAAACTCCTGGGCTCAAGTGATCTTCTTGCCCCAGCTTTCTGTGTAGCTGGGACTATAGGCCTTTACCACTATGGCTGCCTAGTTTTTCCATTTTTAGTAGAAACAGGGTATCATTCTTGCTCAGGCTGGTCTGGAACTCCTGAGCTCAAGGGATCCTCCCACTTTGGCCTCCCAGAGTCCTGGATTACAAGCATGAGCCTGGCTACTCTTTCTGTTGTTTTTAAACATAAATGACTCCTTTGGTTTGACATAGCAGTCCTGTTTCATACGTTTAAAAATGTTTATCACCCAGGTGAGGTGGCTCACACTTGTAATCCTAGCACTCTGGGAAGCCAAGGTGGGAGGATTACCTGAGCTCAGGAGTTCAAAACCAGCCTGAACAAAAGCAAGACCCCATTTCTACTAAAAATAGAAAAAACAGCCGACAGTGGTGGTGCATGCCTATAGTCCCAGGTACTTGGTAAGTTAAGGCAAAAGGACTGCTTGAGCCCAAGAGTTTGAGGTTGCTGTGAGCTATGATGACACCATCGCACTCTATCTAGGGTGACAGAGTAAGACTCTGTCTCAAAAAAAATTTTTTTTCTCTCTTGACTTTTAGAATTTATTATTGCAGATGAGAAGTATGAGACAAACATGATTTTAATTCTTTTGAAGGTAATAAAGATTTTCTTTCATTCTGCTAGTGTACTTGTAAAATTTCCTTCAGTTCTTAAATTTGAATGTGTTTATATGTCCTGATATGTTCTGTGTACTAAATTGTCTTAGAATACAATCAATACTTCCAATCTACAATATCAAACACTGTGCTAAGACTATAAAATTTTATTTTGTAATATATATTATTATTGCTTTTGGTACAATTGTTCTTTTTCTTTCTCAAATATACCAATATATTTAGGTTGCATCTCTGTGATTTATCTCCTGGGTTTTTATATTCTTTTATATCATATATATATATGTATTCAAATGTGTTCTTGGAGTATTTATCATCTTTTTTCTTTACTCATTTGATTCTCTGCCGTGTCATAAATACTCTTTAAAATTGCTTCCAGTATGATTTTAATTTTTTCTACCATATCCTTAGATATTTTAAAAATTAGTGAAGCCTGCTTATTTCTCCAGTTTTCCTAATCTTTTCAAATTTAGTAGATCAGCACGTCCCTTCCGCTGGTTGTATATCATCCTCGAAATTCCCTCATGTTGTAATGGAGTAATCCTGCATCATGGGAAAGATTTAATTATTTTCATATCAGAATACCACAAGGCCAGAATCCTCTTGGGGACAACATTTTTGTTATAAATCCCAGTTTACTCCCATGATGAATAATTATCTTGAATGAGTAATTTTTGAGAACGGCCCACATCCGTCTTTCCGTTTACCTGAGTTTCCCCAGATTGGACACTGCAGTTCTGAAGCTGGAGGGCACAGTGGAATTTGAAGTCCTCACACAGTTCCTGACATGTGCTGGCTCCTGTTTTTGAGTGTGTGATCTTCTCCCATGGGCCGTGCAAATCACTCTTTAAAATCTAGATTAGAGGAAAGGGGTCCTTTCAGCAAAGTCCTATTAAGGATAAAAGTAGAAGGGGAGGACTCTGGTGTTATCTACAGGCTTAAGAGTTTTACTGAAGACCAAGAGGAAAACACAACTGTGGGGAAGGGCTCTGACCCAAGATCTTGTTCATCAACTGGGTCATTTTCCCAGGTCAGACCCTGCTCTCTTCCATGCCAGTTCCACTCTCTGGTCTGGAAAACGTGGGGCTGATGAGGTTGGGATAGACTGGGCCTTACTGCTGTTCCCCTGTGTCCCGCCCCTGACCCAGCTGCCTGCAACAGGGTCAGATCGCTGTTTACTCTTCTCTCGTTACTGGTTCATGCTGTGATTCACTGGTTTCCAGACCTTCAGCTGATTTCTATCTCTTTCTCCTCTCCTCGCCTCTCCTCTCACCCTTCCCCTCCCTCCCTCCTTCCTTCCTTCCCTTCCTCTCTCTTTGTTTCTTTCCTTTCTTTCCAGTCTTACTCTGTTGCCCTGGGCAGAGAGCCATGGTGTCACAGCTCACAGCAACCTCAAACTGTTGGGCTTAAGTGATTCTCCTGCCTCAGCCTCCCAAGTAGCTAAGATTACAGGTGCCCGCCACAACGCCTGGCTACTTTTAGAGATAGGATCTTGCTCTTGCTCAGGCTGTTCCTGAACTCCTGAGCTCAAGCAATCCTTCCACCTTGCCTCTCAGAGTGTTGGGATTACAGGCGTGAGCCACCGCGCCGGGCTCCTTTGGCTGATTTCAAAGGTTAGCATCACTTCTTTTCTACTGCACCTTCCAACTTTTTAGTTCTTGCTTTCAAACATCTCAAATCTGTATCTATATCATGTTGTGTTTATATTTATATGTATATATAAGCATTGCTAATATATTAATATATAACATCAGCTATGTATGTAAGCAATATTGGAGGAAAGATACTTGAATGCTGTATTTCCTGACACCTGACTGTCTTAATTCTGGCTTTTCCCTTCTCTAACACATGAAGGTGAGTACGGATTGAAATGCTGGAACCATGAACTTGTCCCCCCTTGAAGCTCTGTACCCCTATTTCATTATGTTATGGCATATATTGTTGCAGAGGAGAAATTTCATGGTATAGTTTTTTTTTTTATTCCTTTTTATTCTTTTTCCTCAGGTCAAACACTTGTAATATTTTCCCTTTCAGTTCAACTTAACATGTGTGTATTAAATATCTACTAGTGTCAGACACTTCTGAGGCTTGAGGCTACAGCAGTGAAAGTGATAGCTTACACCTTCCTGGTGCTATAATGACTGATACGAAACACTTATTAAGAGTACAATGAACTTTATTGAAGTTCAAAGAAGTATGGAGGACATATGGCTAGAGTAACTTAACCCAGGTGAGGAGGAAAGATAAGCCTTTTATTTTATTTTATTTTCTTATTGTTGGGGATTCATTGAGGGTACAAGAAACCAGGTTAGCTTTTTTTTTTTTTTAAACTGATAATTCAAAAGAGGAAACTGGAATGATGAGTTAACTTTGGCTAGGAAGAGGGAAAGAGAAATGACAGAGGGAAAATTATATACCCATACAAGGAGCCAAGAAACAGGTGCCACATTAAGGAACACTAGAGGATACTGAGCAAAAAAGAAAGACTATTTGAGTTTTAAGATATTATTCTAGGTGGTGCCTGTGGCTCAAAAGAGTAAGGCTTTGGCCCAGATGCTGGAGGTGGCAGGTTCAAACCCAGCCCTGGCCAAAAACTGCAAAAAAAAAAAGATATTATTCTAAAAGAAAAGCCAAAATGAAAAGTTGTAAATCGCTGTGGGTAGTGGGCTTGGCTAGGTAACGTGATCAGATTTCTGTATTAGAGCAAGCTCTCTGGTTGCAAAGTGATTGGATTTGGGGATGGATTTGGTGACATCCTTAGTTGCTAGGAGGACACATTGGAGGCCTGGTTGACATACAGAGGTGTAGTTGAAAGACAATTGAGGCTTGGACTAAAGTGACAGGAGTGAGGATAGAGAGAAATACACAGGCAAATCCTTAACATGTTGAAGTAACAGGACCAGGTTTTTGAAGGATGCAAAAGAGAAACGAGAGTCAAAAATAACTTTGAGATTTATGGCTTGAGCAACTAAATAGGTAATGGTTTGTTGAGTAGATGGGGGAATAATGTCACAGGAACAAGTGTGGGCGAGGAAGGAAGAGAAGTAATGAGTTCAGGTCTATCTGTATCCAGGAAATAAAGCGTATATGTGTCTGGAGTTGCTAGGACAGGACAGGGCTGGAGAGAAGGATTTGGAAGTTGTTGGCATGTGGATTGCAAGTATGGTGATGGAGTCAAGAAGGAGGACAGAGCCTGGAAGATTGTCTAACATTAAGGATGAGAAAAAGAAGATCTGGGAAGGGAGAAGAGTAAAGGTGGGACAGAAACAAGGAAAGTAGGGCATCTCTGAAACCAAGGAAAAGGACATTGTTCAAAAAGAGTAGTCAATAACAGCAAATGTTGCAGCAGATTACACAAGACCAGGGTTGGAAAGAGGCCTTAGACTCAGCTGAAAGAAGGCTCTAGTTTTTCTCAGCGAGGGAATTTTCAGAGGAAAAGGTTGAAGTCACGATGAGCTGGTCGAGGACTAAGCTGGAGTGAAGAAATGAAGGTTATGAGAGTAGATAGCTCTTTCCTCAAGTTCAGCTGTTACCGTTGACTTCTGGGTTGCCCACTCTAAAGGATACTTTTCTGTCTTTTATTTTTCTTTGAAAATTTGACCATTGTATGCTTTGGCCTAGATGTTTACTTATCAGTTTTACCTGAAGTAGGGTCAGTTATCTCATTCTCAAACATTAAACATGCTTAGTTTGTGTAAGTTTTTTCTTATCATTTTGGTCTATTTGCTCTTTTTCCTGCAAAAACATCCACTGTTTGTTGAATTTTTGTAACGTATTCAATTTATCTGTCAACACCATTTTTATTCTTATTCAATATTTCTTTAGTAATTTTTTTAAAATGCTGTTGGTATTTCTCGAATTAATTCTCTGAATCATTTAATTGGGTTTTGGTAGGATTAAGTTTTTCCTTTATCATTTCCTACAATACCAGTTTTTTTTTTTTTACATGAATTGACAATTTATGTCAGATTGTTATTATTTCATAGAAGATACACATATATCCCTCACAGCCCTTACTGAATGTAAGAGGCAGATCTTTTGTGAAAGATTCCTTCTGGGAAATCTCATGTTTAAAGATACCTACTGTTGGGCTCTCTCACCTCTGCTCCTTTATGAGAGGGACCCTAAAAAGAAAAAAAGAAAGAAAGATTCCTTCTTTTCATGAAGTTTAGTAGAAGAATATTTATCCGGGAGTCAAAACCTAAGAGTGTATGATGGAATTGTTATATACTCATTATTTTCTTTTAAAAAACCATCGTGTACATTTTAAAACCATTTCTTATAATAACTTAAGGGTCGTTTCCCTGCAATGAATGGTCCATCGATGGTGATGGTGAGCTCCACTGGGCTGTATCAGTGATGGTGAGTGTCATAATGGATGGCTGGAGAATGTCTTTACCCGATGCTATTTTATTCCGTGAAAAGCTCATACATTTTATGGGACCAATGTCATTTATTACTGAACAGAAGATGGCTCAGATGTATACGCCGGAAGAGAAACCTGAAAAAGAACAGCCGAGCAAGAAAAAGCAGATGACAGATCTTTTCATCAGTGCTGCAGCACTGTTCCGTTCTTGAGTTTCTGTGCTGGTGCTACATCAAATCATGTCTCTTTCGATCTATACAGATTTCCTGGAAAATAAAAAGTTCGCTTAAAAAATTCATTTATAATTTTTATGTATTTATTAAAAAAGAAAACAGTGCAAAGAAAATTCCCTGTATAGGAGCATTGATAAGTGAGATCGTTTTGCTGTGTGTCTGTTATTAAATAGTTAGATGTATGTCTTTTATTTTTCACATTCAAGCTAATACAGTTTTTTTGTGGGTACAAATGATAATTTATATTTAACACATTCTTCAGCTGGCTTGCATTCTGCATTTATGCTCAATAAAACCTTCCTACTAGGCCAGGCTTGGTGGAGCACGCCTGTAGTCCCAGCTACTTGAAAGACTGAGGCTTTCTTAACCCCAGGAGCTAAGGTTCAGTCTGGCCAACATAGTGAGACTGTCTCTTAAAGATAATTTTTAAAATCCTTCTTCTAGATTATGTATGCCTTTAAAAGAATTTATTTTTTACTATACCATAAATTCTACAAAATGTTCTAAAGATGCCTTTCTTCCTTTTATCATTGTGTTTGAGGTTAGGTTATGCAAATCTGGAATACTATATTATTCTGTAAAATTTCAGATCATGGACATTCTGGCCAAATGATCCTATGATGTAAATTTATTTCACAGGAAAATCTTCTTTGGAACTTGGCACCTTACTCCTTTCTCTTAACTTCAGAAATTTTTTTTTTTTTTTTTTTTTGAGACAGAGCCTCAAGCTGTCAACCTGGATAGAGTGCTGTGGCATCACAGCTCACAGCAACCTCCAATTCCTGGGCTCAAGCGAGTCTCCTGCCTCCGCCTCCCAAGTAGCTGGGACTACAGGCGCCCGCCACAATGCCTGGCCATTTTTTTTGGTTGCAGCCATTATTGTTGTTTGGTGGGCCTGGGCTGGATTCGAACCTGCCAGCTCAGGTGTACGTGGCTGGCGTCTTAGCCCATTGAGCCACAGGCACCGAGCCAACTTAAGAAAATTTTGTGGACTCTTTTGATGTCTTATCGGAGCGTTTTGGACTCCGATAAGTCCAAATGGTGGACTCTACCATTTATAGTCAGTTTTCTTTCTGTAGGAATGAAAACGTTTTTCAGTGGATGTGGCGACGGGGGCGTAACTCAGTGTCAGTGAATGCTCTGGAAGCCACACTGAGTCATGCATTGTAAATGCGGGAATTGTATGGTATGGGAATGACGCCTCAATCAAGCTATTAAAAAGTGTCATAGGAGCCAAGAAAACATGAATCACTGCCAATGTCAAGAGGATGGAAACTGGCATTTACGGACCATGGAATCCTCAGGACAGCCTTCAGGTGAGTGCTCTCATCTCTGTTTTCAGAGAAGGGAATGTGTCCCTGGTCATCGAGAGGGGTCTTCAGGCAGGGTCCTGGCCGGAAGGAGATGGCATGTACCATCTGCATAATTGAAGGCGAGAGCAGCAAAATGACCAGTTACAAAGGTGTGGGCAGAGTTCAAGAGAACCAAACCAGGGATGGTGACAACCTAGAATGTGACCTTTTAGGGCCTGAAAGGGCCGGTGAGAAAGCCGTCATGGGAAGGCAGAGAGGGTGGTGGTGTGCATAGGGCTGCCTTCCATGTAGGGACACAGAAACGGCCCAGCAGGCAGAGGGGCCAGACGGTGACTGCCCGGATTTTCTCCTCCTACCCTCAGATGTCTGCAGTTCACTTGCCAGGGGGCAGAGTTGCTGCTGATGGGCCCCACGCACGTCAGCCTTGGGGCTGGGACAGGCGTGGAAGGTAGAGCTAGTGGGACGGGAGGAAAGTCCTCAGCACGGGTGTGGAGGAGTAAAGATAATGGCATGTTTTAGGATTGGTAAAGGGCACCATGGATCATCACAAGGTCATAACACAGGCTGTTCTGTTCTCATTCTTCCCAGCTTCTTGCCCTGAGGTCTTCTTCTATATGTGACAAACTTGAGGGGCATCCTCACAAAGCTTTTCCCAGTTCTTTGTGAGGCCCACACTTGTTCTAATTGTGGGTCTCAGATAAGCCCAGCTTCTCAAGTCAGGGTGGGAAGCTCAAGGCCTTCTTTGGGGGAAGTCATCATGTTCATGTCTTAAAGAGTACATGAGCTCCCCATTGCTAAGGAGGGGACTAATATTCCTCTTCCTAGAAGCAGGCATGGTGGCTCACACCCGTAGTCTCGGTTACATGAGAGGCTTGGGAAGGAGGATCATTTGAGCACAGGAGTTCGAGACCAGCCTGAGCAACATAGTGAGACCCCACCTCTCAAAACAAAAATTTCCTCTTTCTGGCTTGGCACCTGTAGCACAGTGACTAGGGCACTAGCCACATACACCAAGGATGGAGAGTTCAAGCCTGGCTTGGGTCTGCTAAACAACAATGACAACTGCAACCAAAAAATAGCCCAGCATTGTAGTGGGCGCCTGTAGTTTCAGCTACTTGGGAGGTAGAGGCGAGAGAATCGCTTGACCCCAAGAGTCTGAGGTTACTGTGAGCTGTGATGCCACGGCACTCCACCCACACAACATAGTGAGACTCTGTCTCATTAGAAAAAAAAATATTTCCACTTCCTGAGAAAGTTTAGAAGTAGGATAGTTAAATGAGTGATTGTGGACTGTGCTTATGCCTGCCACCAGGGGGCAGATGGACCCATTTTTAGGAGCCTCCAATATCCTAGAAAAAATGTTTTGCTTGTGTGTTCTGAGCACAAAGGAGAGAAAAATAGAGACTTGGAGAAGAAACCATTTTGGTTTTGCTTTTGTCTTCTATAGTTGTTCCCTGGTCATGGAAAGAATGCGGGAAACAGATAACTGTCCCCTAGGAAATAGACAGCAAGGCACAGAAGTGTCTTTGACCTTGGTAAATTTCTTACCCCATGGAGTCTCCTTCATCTTTGTAGTTTCAGAAGTGAGATCTTCTCCACCATAGTTCATTTGACCTAAGATCCCAGACCCGAATGAAAGCTCCTGTGCCACCATCCTGAGATGTCACTTTTCATTTACAGCTGGTCCTATGCCTTCCGACTTTTGTCTCTGGGCTCTGCTTGTCAATCTTGTTCCCTGAGCTCTGATACATTCCAAGGATCTATCTCTATCCACTTCTATAGTTATCACAAAAATGAGAATCTATTTGGATCCTTGTGCTAGTGGTGGAGTCCCTATTTAATGCTTTTTGCTTTAAATTTTATCTTGTTTGAAACCATTGCTTCCTTTCCTCTTTTGTTTTTCATTGTGTTTTCCTGGCTTCTGTTTGTCCATCCTTTATTTTCAACTCTTCTTTAGCATAAAGACTGATTATATTCTTTATTTAATTCTATATTTTACTTTATATTAAAATTTGTATTACTTTATGATCATCTATTTTAATTACTGTTTTTTTTCTTTTTTCATCACTTTTGCTAATTTCATCAGATTGAATTCATTTTATGTTCATTCTGTGTTCTTCTTGTTAATTTGGAGGCTCTACTAAAATTTCCTGTTTCATTCTGTTTCCTCTTCTTTTTTTTTTTTTTTTAAGAAGGGCTAATATTTACTTACTTAACATTTAACAATAATTCATTTATTTCAGTAACATGACAAACAACTGAATGTACTATTAAAACACTTAAAATCCAGAGAGGGTTAGAGCAGGAAAGATCCGAACCCCATTCCTAAGCTGGGGTGAAAGAGCTGAGCAAGGCCCCCAACCTAGGCCAGCCTCCTCCATTAAGCAGAGACAACCTGGAGATAAAAAAGCCTTGGCCACATCCCTATGAGGAGGCAGCCTTAACTTCTCACAAATAGGAAAGAACTAGATTGTAGTGGAGACTCGTTCCTGATGAGTCATTAGGAAGGTCAGTTGGTTGTCTCTTCAGTAGGCAGCTTAGCACACTTCTAGAGGAGAACAGTAATGCGGGGATGGAGACCGAGGGCCAATATCCAACAAAGGTTACCATCCTTTCCATACTATTCTGTTCCTTTTTCAAAAGCAAGAAACCTGAAATCCAAAGAAGTCATTAAAAACCCCTCTGGCTGCACTTGAAAGCATCTTCCAAGCCAACCTGGGGGTAGAGATGATGAGTTCAACTTCAGTGGGCCTCTTCGTCAGTAGGGGAGTAGCCAGAGAAGAAGCTGGTATTGCTGGCCAGAGCTCGTTTCTTTTTTTTCCCTGGAGCCTTATTTTCTTGGGATTCTGTTGTTATATGTTTCAACTCTGGGAGGTCAAAGGAGGAGGGAACTGGGGCACTCTTCTTTACTAGCACCTGTTTCACATCACACATCTCTTTCGGGATCTTGCTGTTGGGAGTGGTACAGATGGGCTTGAAGAAGCTCAATCCTGGGGTTGCCTCTGTGGGATCCTCCAGTTTGAAGGAGCCGTCAGAGTCAGAGCCTTGGGTCCACTCAACAGTGTCCAAGCTATCCTTGGCTTGCTGGCGATTCCGACATTTTGTTGGGTCACAGGCGCAGTCCATGCCACAGTCTGATTTTTGCTTCCTGCACCCACACTGCTTGTTCCCACACCAGCCTTTGCAGGAACACCCTTGGGTGTTCTTCCTGGACATCTTAATTTTAGTTGGCTTCCATTCCTCATCATCTCCATTATCACCATCATCATCTTCATGCTCATCCACGGAATGCTCTAAGCAATATTTTAGATCCTCGATATTCATGTTTTGCTCCAGGAACTTGTCTTTAACACGAGAAGGTTTTGGCTTAGGTGGGATATATTCAAAAGAAGAGTCTGGAGATGTAAGGTTATCTTTAGGAAGATGTTTCTGTCTTCTGGCTACTTGGAGGAGGATCAGTTTCTGTCTAATGATTTCATTCTCTTGGAGAAGCTGCTGATTTTGCTCACACACTTCTCGCATCTTCTCAAGTTCTTCATCCTGACACTTGAGTGTGTTCACCAGCTGCTGTCCCTTTTCGCTGACTGACTCCTCTAGCTGCTTCTCTGCCATTTGGCTTTGTTGCAGTTGACTGAGAAGGTACAGCACCTTCTCTTGGTGCTGTTGCTCCCCTCTGACCAGCTCGGCTTGTAACTCTGTCTCTATCTCAGCAAAATGATTTCGCTCCTGAAACAGCGTCTTCTGCATGTCAGCACAGCTAGCCTCGCTCTGCTTCAGGCTGCTTTCAAGCTCGCTGACCTGTATTTTAGAGGAGACCAGCTCTCCAATTAAATATTTGAGGGCACACTTGCCTTCTAGAATAGTGGCAATATTCTCCCACCGTTGTTTTGTCCTGTCTTCACTTTCTGCATCCAGCAGCTTCTGTTGTAGGTCAGCGATCTGAGCACTCCTGAGTTCCATTTCAGTCTCCAGGCTTTCAATCTGCTTTGTAATAGAATCCTCTGAATTTGAAACTTGACCACGCATTTCGGCAAGAGAGAATGTGCGCCTCCAGAGTTTAAGAGGTGGATTCTCCCCAGATTCTTTTTTTTCTTTGAGTTGAGCCACATCCTGAGCCAGGATTTTTCTGTCTTCAAGAAGGTCATTCAGGTGGCGCTTGGCTTCTTCAGTACTGACCATAACCTCAATTTCATTTCCAAGCCAAGTCTTCACTCGAGCTGCAGTGCCTTCCATGCCACGGCTCTGCGTCTCTTTCCGCTTATCAGCTACCTCTCGTTGTTTCTGAAGAGCATCCTTGAGACGCTTGTTGGCGGCAGCTGCCTCCTCAGTTTTACGTCTGAGCACATTGGATTGTTTCTGGAAGTTTCTTTCAAGTTTGAGCAGCTCGTATTGCCTCTTACGGTCTCGTTCTTTTAACTGCATTACTTCTTTGTCTTTTTGTTGCTTCCACCGTCTACACTTCTCAGCATCCTCTTTCATCTGACGCATTAACTGTACCCGTTGGATTTTCATCATCTGTATCTCCTGGTTCAGTTTGGAGACAGTATACTCTGTGGATTCCTTCAGTTTCAGAAGTTTGGACTGTTCATTCAGCTTCTTCTTCAGATCAGCTATTTGACCCTCCAGCTCCTGGAGACGTTTGTGGCGGCGCTCACTCAACTTAGCTTGGTTGACATCCTTTTTTGCAGTCTGAAGTTCAAGAACCAATTCTTCCTTTTCTTTTTGAAGATTGATGACGTCTATTTCTAGATTTTTAATGTTATCCTGGTATTGGAACTGACTGGGCTGTAGTTGGCTGTCATTCTGAGTCATTTTCCTAGCTAGGGCCTCTTTCAGTGCAAGGGCTTTATTCAACTCAACCAACTCCTTAGACATCTGGGCTTGACGGAAAGCATGCTGAGTGGTGAAAGTATCAGAAGACCTGCTGCCGGTCTCTGGACTGGTTTCCCCTTGAGTTTTTGGTTCCGCTGCAGTACCAATGGCTACAGCCAGGCAAGCAACGGTTTCATCCGATAACTGGGTAATCAGTTGCTGCAGGTTACAAATAATCTCTACATTTTCTTTTAATTCTTGGTCTTCCAAAGTCTCTGCTAGCTTTTGAAGATCTAATTTGCAGGCTGCGTGCTGCCTGAGCTCTTCTAGCTTGGCATTCATTTTTTCATTCGCTTGCTCGGTCAAAATGATCCTTTCCACCATCTGGGCAGTCTGACCAGCTGCTTCACTCAGACCACGACTTAATTTTTCGTTCTCCTCTACCAGGGACTGATTCTTCTCCATCAGGGATTGTAGATTCTCTGATGGCTCCACATTCATAGCTCCGGGCAGGGTACCTCCACGGGCTTGTAGCAACAAGACCTGTAGCTGTTGTACCTGTTGCTTTAGATGATTAAGTTCAGCTGTCTGGGGATCAATATTAACAATAGGTTTGTTCTTGATTTTTCTTGCTCTGTCCGCATAGCGAAGGGTATTTAATGTTTCCTCTAGATTGGAGTCAGCAGGACTCACACAGGCTATCATAAGAGTATGGCTATTTCCTCCTAGAGAATCTTGAAGCAGTCGAGTCAACTTGGAATCTCTATAGGGCACAAAGCCACCCTTTTTGTCATCTCCAAGAGCACTGATAACATTCCCCAAGCACAGCAGTCCTCGATTAATATTAATACCCTCTTTTAAACGATCCCCTTCAGCTTTGGTTTTCTTCTGCCTTTCTGATCCAGCCAGGTCTACGAGATGTAGCTTGGAGCGAAAACTACGATTCTTGTCACTTTTCTTTCTTTGTTCTACAGAGATTGTAAAGATGGCATGAGATCGGGATGACTGAGAATTCATAGCTGTGGAGGCCACAGTCCTACAGTTGTTGCCCTGCTCCAAACAGGAAACAGTATCCAGGGCAACTAATGCCGTCTTCTCAGTGAGTCCCACAATCTTTATGCCTTCCTTAGGATCCTCCCGTATATTTATTTGAGGGGCTTTCTCACGAGATGGGCGTAGAAGATCCAAAATTTCTTCATTATAAATCTCCAAGTAAGATACTTTCAGAGTAAATTCAAAATCACTCCTTTTATCAATTTCTTTGAAGAGTAGTTGGATTACCCTAGGAATCACCCCAACGGTTGGCTCATTTTCTGGTTCTGCAGTGTATGCACCTGCCATCGAATAGGTTTTTCCAGACCCAGTCTGCCCATAGGCCAGGACAGTTGCATTATATCCTTTAAATATGCCTTTTATGAGTGGTGCTACTGCTGTATTGAAGACTTCTTCCTGTTCAGTAGAGGGGTCAAACACGAAATCGTAGGTAAAGGATTTATCAGTGCCAACCACCACCTGAGGCTCCCCGGGCACGAAGGAAAGGCACATCTGGCAGCCCTCGCTAATCTCTTTGGGGACTAGAGGGCGACAACGCAGAGCCACTCTTACAGGAATTCCCTTCACCTCTTCCATCTTTATCCTACCCAAGCACCT
>CAUYON010173579.1:0-22570 GCA_963573935.1 Arctocebus calabarensis | reverse complement strand
CCCCTCCGCTGCCTGCAACCATGGAAACGGGGAAGGACGCCCCCCTCCGCCCAGAGGTACACAAAGCCCGGAGCGGAAAAGGCGAACCCCAGTGCCGCGGACGCCCAGCACGAAGCCGAGGCTGGTGGCGGCGGCCCAGGTCATGGATCCAGTGGAGGCCTACTTGGCTCAGAGGCGGCCAGAAGGCGGTGGCGGTTCTTCGTGGCCGCTCTGCAGCCTGTTGTCGGAGATCGGGCGCGGCAGCTACAGCGTCGTTTAGGAGGCAGTCACCCGGCGCAGCGGGGCCCGGGTGGCGGTCAAGAAGATCCACTGCGATGCCCCTGAGAACGTGGAGCTGGTGCTGGCTGAATTCTGGGCCCTGACTAGTCTCAAATGGCGCCACCAGAACATTGTGCACTTCGAAGAGGGCGTCCTGCAGCTCAAGGGGCTAGCCCAGCTCATGAGTCATGGCAACAAGAACTCTCAGCTTTACCTATGCCTGGTGGAGACCTCCCTCAAAGGAGAAAGGATCCTGGGTTTTGCTGAGGAGCCCTGCTATCTCTGGTTTGTCATGGAGTTCTGTGAAGGTGGAGACCTGAATCAGTATGTCCTGTACCGGAGACCAGACCCAGCCACCAACGAAAGCTTCATGCTACAGCTCACGAGCGCCGTTGCCTTCCTACACAAAAACCACATCGTGCACAGGGACCTAAAGCCAGACAACATCCTCATCACCGAGCGGTCTGGTACCCTCATCCTCAAGGTGGCTGACTTTGGACTAAGCAAGATCTGTGCGGGGCTGGCACCCCGAGGCAAAGAAGGCAATCAAGACAACAAAAATGTGAATGTGAATAAGTACTGGCTGTCCTCAGCCTGCGGCTCAGACTTCTACATGGCTCCTGAAGTCTGGGAGGGACACTACACGGCCAAGGCGGACATTTTCGCCTTGGGCATTATCATCTGGGCATTGATAGAAAGAATCACTTTTATTGACTCTGAGACCAAGAAGGAGCTCCTGGGGACCTATATTAAACAGGGGACTGAGATGGTCCCTGTTGGCAAGGCACTGCTGGAAAACCCAAAGATGGAGTAACACATCCCCCAGAAACGCAGGACTTCCATGTTGGAGGGGATTAAACAGCTCTTGAAAGACGTGTTAGCTGCTAACCCACGGGACCGGCCTGATGCCTTTGAACTTGAAACCAGAATGGACCAGGACATATGTGCTGCTTAAAATTCAGGGCTGAGATCTTGGGTGGTTTTAAATTAGGTCGATCCCTTGGGACTCACAGTCTCACCATGTCTGTACAGAGGATGGCAGAGGGGGCAGGTGGTGGCTTGGCCAGTTGGTGATCTCCCAACAGCTGGATCTCAGGCAATGTGAAGCTTTTGTTTGGGTTTCTCCCTTCCTTTTAGTTTTGCTTGATTGTTTTTTTCTTTTTTTGGTCTTTTTGTTTTTTAATGTAAAGCATTGAGAGGTCAGAAGACCAGGAAGCTATGTGTGGACAGGCACCAGTTTCTTTAAAGAAATTCAATGTGGAGAAGGCATATGCAAAAATTTTGCTTTTAATTTTTATAGGGGGTTAGGGAGCTACATTTGGTTTTGTCTTTCGCCTTCCCTATCTTTCTACATGTCTCTCACTTCTGCTTATAGCATCTAGCTTTCCTAGAGAAGGCCTGCCTCCCCATAGAGAATTTGGGGTTTGTCCTAGAATGAGGCATGAAGACATACTGAGGCATCTGGCTCTCTGCTTGTTCCTATGCCTAGAGTGTCCTCTATGTGTGCACCATCTGGGGCATCGAGACCCCTGGGAAGGTAGCTGCACCACAGCCCAGGGGCAGGTCGGGCAGGGAAAGTTGGCCCAGGGAGCCCAGGAAGTCCTGGGGACCCGGGGTGTATCCGCCCTGTGCTTCCCCACAGCCCTGTGCTGTCCTCTCCCTTGTGCTGTCCCCTCCCCTCTACTGCCCTGTGCTGTCCCCTCCCTGCTGCTGCCCTGTGCTGCACCCTCCTCCCCCACCCAATTGTCCAGATGTGCCAGGACTTGGTGCTGGCAGGTGGCTTCCTGACACCACACTGGCAAGCTCCACGCTGGTGTAACCCACAGTGTCTAGCTAATTGGAAGGTTCAGAACAAAGGGAAGAGGGTAAGGGAGGATAGAGGCAGAGGAAGGAGCCAGGGACTTCCTGTCTGGCCAGCCCCATCCCTGAGATTGCTCTGCCTAAGGAATCAGGCCTCCCCATCGGACCCTGTGCCCACATAAGCCCCCCACACCTACTTTGACACACACTTGCCCCCCACACACCTGCCCCATGCTTGCCCTGCAGGCTGTGTACGTCACCTCCACGCTGCCCTATGTGGTGCTGACCATCTACCTCATTCGAGGTCTGACGCTGAAGGGCTCCACCAATGAATGGCATCATCTTCCTCCTCATGCCCAATGTGAGTCTCCACTGTCTGACGTGGTCTCAGAACCCTCTGGCCTCAAGGCCTGCTCGTGTCCACAGCTGGCAGTTGGCCTGTCTTTGTGTCCTGCTCTGGGGCTGAGAATGTCAAACAGGCCTGGCGAGGAAGCCCTATGGCCTGACTTTGTCCCTCTGTGCATGCAGAGCCACTGCAGGGGAAGGACCTGACCCCTCTGGGCAGTGGTGTCCATCCTGCCCACGGATGGCATGGCCTTCTGGGACCTGCCCACAAGACTCACGGCTCTTCTTTGAGTCACACCTTCCCAGGTGGCCAGCAGCCAGTCCTTGCAGCCCACAGCTGAGGTCTTTGTCTGGTGCAAGTCAGGAAGCTGGCCAACCCAGTCACCTGGCTCGACTCAGGTGTCCAGGTCTTCTCCTCCTTCTCCCTGTTCTTTGGGGGCCTCATCTCATTCTCCAGCTACAATTCCGTGCAGTGAGTATGGGGCCATGGCCAGGACTGTGTGGCACCATGGTGAAGCAGCAGCAACACCATGTGGGCAGGGGAGGCAGGAACCCGAAACACAGGGCTGTAGAGGGAGGGGCAGGAGGGGTGGGCTCGACCTGAACAGACTTAGCCAGGTCAGGAGGTCAAGGGTCAAGGGGGTAAGATGAGGCTGAGGTTGGGGGGACAGGCTGGGGGTGGAGCCAGTAAGGAGTGAGGCAGGCATAGCAGGTTTGGGGGTCCAGCTGGGGTACTGGGGTGGAGGGAAGAATGGTTGGAGCCAGGTGGGGGAGGGTGTGGGGCATTGATTGGGGGCAGGGCGGGTGTTGGAGGGAGACGAAGGACCATGGGTCCCCGTGCCTTTGCTGGGGCTGAGGCTGACCTGGGCCCCTGAAGGCCTCTCTGGTTCTGTGGCAGGTGTGCCAGGAAGGCCCCAGGTGACCCTACTTTCTTGTGGACTGGACAAGGTGCAGCTGCGACTGAATTGCTTTCATGGCTGCATTGTTCAGAAAACTTGCCTATTGTACAACTCTCCCACTGAAGTGTATGATTCAGTGGTTTTAGGACATTCAGAGTTGTCCAGCCACTACTATCTAGTTGCAGAACCCTCTAAGCATACCCGAAGCCCCATATCCACTAGCAGTCACTCCCAAATCCCCATCCTTCCTTAGCCCTTGGCAAACACTGACACCTCCCAGCCTCCGTGGTCTGGCCCGTTCTGGACACCCCTACAGATGGGGTGCACATTACGTGTCCCTTTGGGTATGAGCCTCCCACGATGCGACTCCATGTCAGTGCCTCTACCGGGTGGCCCCACTCCCACCAATTCCAGCTATTGCAGTGAGATGGTTTAGTCTGCACCTCCTTGCTGGCTGATAACATCTAGTTTTAGTGGAAGCGTCCAGAAAGATGGTGTTAACATGCATCAGAATGGGGTGGCTGGCCAAGTGGGTTGTGGGGTCAGGGGTCAAGTGGGGCATGCATTTAGGAGATGCAGGTCCTCAGTGGCAAGTGGCTGGCCTGGATCCCCAGGAGTCTATGGGAGACGCCACAAAGGTTCTTCTACCTGGTGCTGTTCTAGAAGCCCAAAGTTGGCATGAGCCCAAGGCTCCATCCTAGGGTGGCCTGGGGTGGCCGGGGTAGCCAGTGAGCAGTGGAGCTGTGGTCAGAGAAATGCCCTGAGGCAATCTTGGAAGCTAGAGCAAGGGGTTGGCTTCTTTCCCACACCCAACTATGGGTCAGGAACACAGCTCTGGGCCACAGGCCTTTGCCTGCTCAGGGGTCCCCTGAGACCTTGAGTTTAGGAGGCCTCCTGAGAGTCCTGCTGGTGACTCTTGTATGTCCAGGAGTCTCCCCTTGACAGCAGGGCCCTCAATGCCTGCAGACTAGCTCTGGGGAGGCCCCAAGTCAATGTGGGTGGCAGCCAGGGGCCTACAGGAAGACAGGGAACTCGAAGGCTGGAAGAGGGCACAAAGGCTGGGGTGTTAAGGGCTTGAAGGTGGATCCTCCCTGCTGGCTCTACCATGCCTAGCAGCTCCCAGCATGACCTCTGAGACTTCTTTTCCTCCTTTTCACCCCAGGCAGGTGGTACAACCAACCCTTGGGGTTTGTGGGTTGAGCCCCCCTCATAATTTCTACCAAATGAGAACCTATGACCAAAAGCAGAGGGGATTCCAGAGCCATCAAGCTGGGGGCAGGTGAAGTGATGAGAAGGGCCTGGGCCTGTGGCTCGGGGCTCCTCATCCATCCCGTCACCTGTGTCCTCAGTGGCTGCTCAGAGGAGGATGGGTTCCAACCTGCCCTGCTTCCCGCAGGGCTCAGCCCCTCCCTCCTGGGTTTGGCTCAGAGACAGAGCTCCAGGTTGGCACAGGTATTTCTGCTGCTCAGCGTCGGGCAAAAGGTGACACTGTTCTTATCAGAGCAACAACTGCGAAATGGAGTCAGTGATCGTGTCTGTCATCAATCGCTTCACGTCAGTGTACAAGGCCACTGTTGTTTACTCCATCGTCGGCTTCCGTGCCGCTGAGCGCTAAGATGCCTGCTTCAGCACGTGAGTCCCCGCCTGCCCACTGACCCAGCTCCTGGGGTGGTGTCTGCTCATGGCAAGACTGAGTCAGCCCCTCTCCTTCCCAGGAACATCCTGACCCTCATCAATGGGTTTGACGTGCCTGAAGGCAAGGTGACCCAGGAGAACTTCCAGGAGGCGCGGTGCTGGTGCAATGCCAGCAACCCTGCAGCCTACGCACAGCTGCAGTTCCAGACCTGTGACATGAAGTCCTTCCTCTGGGAAGTAAGTCCCTGTGGATGCCTTGAAGCCTGCAGGCAGCAGTGAGGACACCCTTGCAGGACCCAACAATCAGCCGCATGCTAGGTTTTAGCTGACCCCTGGCCTCCACATCTGCCCACCTGGGACTCTCCTCCTGGGGGCTTTGGTCTGGGTGGCTGGCATTTGCTGGGCCTCAAAAGCCCACTGCTGGGGCCTGGCAATGCCTGGGGCAGGGACCAAGTTGCTGTGTGCTGGCGCCCCGCTCCCTCCCTTTTCACACTGCTTGTGGCAGTTTGTGGTATGGTTCCTTCCATTAAAATTGGGAGAATGATTTTAACTGGTTTGAAACTTACCAGGCAACCAGAGGCACATTTTGTCTTGGCCTGGCCAGGATGCTGAAGAAACTCACAAATCATTGCCTAATGTAAAGTACGCTTTCAAACACCATTTTAACAGTTAATGAAGTTCAGATTCTGCTGTTTTGTTTTGTTTTGTTTTGTTTTTGCTGTTTTGGCCAGGACCAGGCTTGAAACCACCACCTCTGGTATATGGGGCCGGCACCCTACTCCTTGAGCCACAGGCACCACCCTTTCTTTTTTGGTCTGGTAATAGGTTGCCCTCTGTAGTGTGCTGTAGCATCTCAACTCACAGTGACCTCAAACTCTTGGGCTTAAGTGATCCTACTGCCTCAGCCTCCCAGGTAGCTGAGACTACAGGTGCTTGCCACAATGACCGGCTATTTATTATTATTATTATCATGGTTGTCATTGTTGTTTAGCAGGCCGGGGCCGGGTTTGAACCGGCCAGTGCCAGTGTATGTGGCCAGTGCCCTCACCACTGAGCTATGAGCACCAAGCCTCTGCTGGATTTTATACATGAACATTTTCTAATTTTAATTTTGCAGTGTCCTTATTTGGGAGCCACCCATAATTTTGCCATTTTCAGGGCCTGGTGCTGTGTCTAGTGGCCCTTGATGTGGAGGCTGTGGGGTAGTATGGTGCCAGCTGGGCCAGAAGAGAGGTCATGGGTTCGCTCCACCCTTTCTTCACTGACATCCAGAGGCCTCCAAGGGCAAGAGGGGCCAGACAGGGGTGCAAGGTCTAAACTTCCTTTCTTTGTTTAGAAACAACTTTATCGAGGTCTAATTATGTGCCACGAGACCCACCCATTTTGGGCACGGTTGATGAGTCTTATTGGGTTTGCACAGCCGTGTGTGTACTGTGACCCATCACCTCCAGGTCACTCCTGCTCCCCCAGCCTCAGGGTACCCCTCAGCTGCTTCTGTCCCTGTCAGTTCTGAGAAATGCCACTGAAAGAGAATCTGGTACTAAGTGTCGTGTGGGCCAGCCTTCCCTGGTAGCACCATTCTCAACCTCAGTGGGTTCTGTGCCGCCGTGGCTTCCCTCCCCCGGGAGCAGCCCAGTGGGCCTGTGCCGTTGTGCACCGTTGCCAGAAAGTTCCTTTTAAACTGCTCAGAGCCCTCTATGGAGCAGTGTCCCTGAGCAGGAGGGTCAGCATCTTGCTCCTAGAGCTCACACAGGTGCACTAAGTTGCCCGGAATCCTGGAGTCAATACCCTGCAGGGGCTCTGCCAGTAGAATGCCCTGATCCAGGCCCTCAGCCCCCAGCAGGGCTTTCTCTGCAGAGATGGCAAAGCTGGGACCACTGGCCACCAGGGCTGGGATGAGCTGGAGCTGAGTTCCCAGTTGACGGTCGGGGGTCCCGGGTAGCGATGCCTGGAGGCTGACACAGCCGTGAGCCTGTGTGTGCATGTGGGTGCCCTAACCCAGGTCAGTGGCTGCCTTAATTCAGGAACCCCCAGATGTATATTTAGGTGAAGGTCTCAGATGACGTCTTAGGAAGCTTCCCATGTCTGTGACTTGGTGTGTCTGTCCCCGCCAAGCAGGGCTCTCACCACTGCTAGAGGGAGGGATTCTCTCTCTGGCTCAGCTTTCTAAAATGCACTTTGCGCCTAAAAGACAAGATCTTGTCACTTCACCAGATGACTCGGATCGTGTGATGCTTGCTCTGTGGGCTTGGCAGCAGAGAGCCAGGGTCCAGTGGGCCAGCACAGATCAGGGGAGGCAGCGGGACCAGGCAGGGTCAGGGGTGAGTATGCTGCCCTGCAGGGTGTAGAGGGCACGGGCCTGGCCTTCATTGTCTTCACCGAGGCTATCACCAAGATACCACTGTCCCCGCTGTGGTCTGTGCTCTTCTTCATCATGCTCTTCTGCCTGGGCCTATCCTACATGTTCGGGAACATGGAAGGCATCGTCGTGCCCCTGCAGGACCTCAAGATCATCCCCCAGAAGTGGCCCAAGGAGCTGCTCACAGGTGCCTGTGCAGTTGGGCAGGCTGGACCCCCAACAGCAGTAAGGCCCTGGTGCTTAGTTTTGCTTAATTTTTTTTTGTCTTTTTCTTTTAATTTAAAGCATTGAGACTTCAGAAGAGCAGGAAGCTATGTGTGGACAGGCACCAATTTCTTTAAAGAAATTCAATGTGGATAAGGCGTATGCAAAAATTTTACTTTTAATTTTTATAGGGGGTTAGGGAGCTACTTTTGTTTTTGTCTTTCACCTTCCCTATGTGTCTATACGTCTCTCAGTTCTGCTTATAGCATCTTGATTCCCTAGAGAAGGCCTGCCTCCCCATAGAGAATTTGGGGTTTGTCCCAGAATGAGGCATGAAGACATACTGAGGTCTCTGGCTACCTCCCTGCCAGATGCAGGAACTGCAGGATTTCTTGGTTAGCTGTCCCTGGTCAGTCCCGTGCTTCGAATGATCATAGGTGAAGAACCACCTGGAAGAGGAAGGCCCTAGAAAGGAAGTCTAAATTGCATGCTTTGCCCAAGGGGAGAGACTGCATCCATTTATTTGTTAAAACACTCATTCAGTTTGTAAAGGTGTTTTTCCATCTATCAAGTCTTGGAAGAAATCTCTCTTAGGGCCAATATTTACCCCTAGACAAAGGATCCATGCAGGAGAACTCTGATTTGGGCCTCCTCCATCTGGTTCTGTCCACTCCTTCTGCATGCCCCTCCATCCAACAAAATCCCATTTAATCACTGATCTGTGGCCTGTGGGCTCAATTCTCCAATCTCGGAGACCAAGGACTCACTGAAGAAATTCCAGTAATAAAACCACAACACAGTCATCCTTTCTGATGTCTTTCCATTTCCCCACTAAGTCTCACATGACCACGTGGCCACCAAGGAGTAGACATGTGTCTGAGACAGAAAGCAGAAAACGTGGAACTTTCAGTTTCTCTCCAAACAGCCAGGGGGCAAAGTTGGGGCAGGGAAGAAGGGGCCACTCACACAAACATTTTGCCCTGTGAAGGGGGGAGGGCATGAAACCCCACCTATTGTTACCTGCCTCAGTCAGTCTCCAAACACTCACATGCACACAATTCCAACCCATTTCTTAACCTGGGCAGCCTCAATTTCCTTCTCAAACTTCCACTTAGCCACTGGAGGTGAACCAACATTCCTCTAGGCCCTGTGAGGGGAGGTCACAGAACCCTATCCTCAGTGTTCATTTCAGTCACACCATACCCACGCTCTCTCACACACCTCTTACCAGTCCTGCTGTGATCTAATGCCTAAGGATTGACTGCACCACCATTTCCACTCAAATAGTGGGAATCTCAGATTTTTGTACCTTGCCTTAGACGTCTCCCAGTCCCCACATGCCAGTTCCTCCAAGTATTTGACTCCTTGAATATCTACCTAGGGGGTCCTTTCTCCATGAACTCAAGGCATCTACACAGGGAGGCCAAGCTGCCTCCCTGGTGTGCTTAGTGGTTCACATCACTCAGGATGATCAGGGCCCACCACGTGGGTGTCCAGAGGATTGGTGGCAACTACCAGGTGCACATGAACTTGTTCTTTCCTTGGAGAGTCTCACTTATGGGTCAGGGAACCAAAAATGTTGCAGGAATATGAGGCACAATAGAGAGAAAGAGCACCCAAACACCATGTTTAAAATGAAAAGTGCTTTTATTTAGCCAGCAGAGCTAATAGCATAGAATTTGAAATGGCTGTGCTCTCTGACTGGCTTGGTGTTTCCCTTTTTATCTCCAGTCAAAAAGTTCCAACCAGGAATTCTGGGAAGATGGCTGACTGGTAGCAACCCTCAGCAAAGGAACAAAAACTGGATGGAATTGGACTCTATGAAGTCAAAGGTGGGGAGCTGAGCCAAGAAAGAAGTTCAGTAAGCTGTAACTCCAAGGAAGAACATTAAAGAAAACAAATTTCAGATACAAAGCCTATCAACTAGAGGTCGGGAGACTCCCTCCCCCAAGCAGGAGGCCTGCCACAAGATATCTGTGAATGAGGAGGGAACAAAATACTTCTTATTTTACCTCACTGGAGAGAGTCCCTAAATTCAAGGTTTCACTCATGAACCTAGACACCACCCCACAAGGCATAAAATTGAACAGATATTTTCCCCCACTCCCCAACCCCTGCTAGGCCTGTGAGTAGAGGCTTGCTAGGCATAGACTGAGACATGAGGTCAAGGGCATGGTCCCCTGATTCCAGCAGAACCCTTGAGCTGGGTGTGAACCAAGAACTGAGGGCTAGGGTGTGGTTCCCTGTCTCTAGCGGGGCTGGTGAGGAGAGCTTACCAGGTGAGGACTGAGACCTGCTGGTGAGGTGCAGTACTTTGACTCTAACAGAACCTACAAACAGAGGCTTGCCAGGCAGTGGACTGAGACTGGCAGGTGGGGGCATGGTCCCCTGACTCTAATTGGTCTAGCAAGCAGAGGCTAGCTGGGTGTGGACTGAGACCAGTGGGTGGAGGCATGGCCCCTGGCTCCAACTGCACCTGCGAGCAGAGAAGTGGACAACAGAGTGGCCTGAGTCTGGCAGGTGGGAGTGTGGATCCCTGGCTCCAATTGTGCTATTGGAGACCTTTGAACCCCTCTCTGTTGAGCAGGGTTTTCACTACCTGAGATAATTTAACTAGAATCTGTTTCAGGGGCTGCGCACTTGGGGACATTCTGAGGTTTACCTTCGAAGTTCTGTAGCAGGAAAGAACTGAAGAGTGGGACTGGGTACTGCAGCTGTTTGTATCTCTTCAAAGTGGAGAGTTAAACCTAATACTGTAGCTTCTTAGGCTAGGGTAGAGGTTGGCTGATATCAAAACACAGCTACGTTGTGCTATGTCACCAAGTAGGTCCTCAGAGTTTCTGGTCAAAACTCTGAAAGGCGACTTTGTAAGGTTGTAGCAGATAAGCTACAATTACAAAGCCTAGCACTTTGGTAAGGGGCTATCTCTACTACCAGGGAACCCCAATTCATTCTCACCCTACCAGTTCTAATGACCAAATGGTAGAAAATAAACATGGTGCAGACCCAAGAGAAGAACTCTGGCATCATGAATAACCAGAGTAGATCAACCCTCCACCCCAAGAAATGACAAGAAATGAAGATGCCATGCATAGACAAATGGCAGCAATGTCAGAAGTTGAATTCAGAATATGGATTGCAAATAAGATAAATAGAATGGAAGAAAAGACAGAAATCGAATTCCAAAGAGTAGTTCTAAAGTTGTCTCAAGAAATTAATGAATTCAAAGCCCAAGTCACCAAAGACATGATGAGAAAAGAGATAGCAGAACTCAAGAAAACAAAAAAGTTAGTTGAGGAGCTCCAAAATACAGTAAAATTCCTCAGTAATAGAGTTGACCAGGCAGAAGAAAGTATCTCTGAAACTGAAGTCAAAGCTTTTGAACATTCCCAAACACTCAAAAATGCAGACAAATGGAGAGCAAAAACTGATCATTCCCTGAGAGAGTTGTGGGATCACTCCAAAAGGTCAAACATTCATCATATAGGAATTCCCAAAGGAGGAGAGGATGGCCCTAAAGGTAAAGATGCTCTACTCCAAGAGATTTTAGAGGAGAATTTCCCAAGCATTGCAAGAGATACAGAACTTCAGATAGCAGACAATTTCAGAACCCCAGCAAGACTCCATCCAAATAAAGCATCTCTGAGACACATTGTGATTAACTTTGCCAAAGTTAAGACAAAGGAGAAAATTCTGCAAGCAGCCAGATATAAGAAAAGCATCACCTACAAAGTCAGAAGTATCAGAATGACTGCAGATCTCTCAGCCAAAACGTTTCAAACAAGAAGATGGTCATAGACCTTCAGTCTCCTAAAACAAAACAACGACCACCCCAGGATCCTGTATCCAGCTAAACTGAGTTTCATTTGTGATGGAGAAATCAAATACTTTAATGACTTAGACATGTTGAAGAAATTTGCCATAACTAAACCAGCTCTCCAGGATAGTCTCGGACCTATCCTACACAAAGAGCAGCCCAATGCTCTATCTCCAAAGTAAACTCACCCAGAAATTTTTCAACAAAACCCAACTTCCACAGTAGTGAAAGGATTAAAAATGACCACTGTACATCTGAACATCATGACACCCCAAACAACCAGGTTTATCAATTCTCTCCATTAATGTGAATGGTTTAAATTGTCCTCTAAAGAGGCACAGGCTGGCTGACTGAATACATAAACTCAGACTGGATATATTCTGTATATAAGAATCTCACCTTACCTTAAAGGATAAAAATAGATTCAGGGTGAAGGGATGGAGTTGCATAATACAGGCAAATGGAACCAGATAAAAACAGAGGTTGCAATTTTAGTAGCAGATACAATTGGCTTTAAACCAACAAAGATAAAGAACGAAAAGGAAGGTCACTACATATTTGTCAAGGGAAACACCCAACATGAAGAGATTTAGATAATTAACTTTTATGCACCCTACCAGAATTCTCCTCAATTCATAAAGCAGACCCTACTATATATGATCAAATTGATATCTTCCCGCACTATAATAGTTGGATATTTTAATACACCTTTTATAGTTTAGATAGATGCTCCAAGAGGAAATTACAAAGAAATATTAGACTTAAACCTCTAGAACAAACAGACTTTACAGACCTCTACAGAACATTTCATCCTAATAAAACTGAATATACATTCTTCTCATCAGCCCATGGGTCATCCTCCAAAATAGATCATATCCTAGGGCACAAGTCTAACCTCAGCAAATTTAAAAGAATAGAAATTATTCCTTGTATCTTCTCGGACCACCATGGAATAAAAGTTGAACTCAACAGCAATGGGAATCTCTAGACTCAAACAAAGTAATGGAGCTAAATAATCTTAGACTGACTGATAGCTGGGTCAAAGACGAGATTAAGAAGGAAATCACCAAATTTTTGGAACTAAATAATAACAAAGACACAAATTATCAAAACCTGTGGGATACTACAAAGTCAGTCCTAAGAGGGAAATTTATAGCATTGGAAGCCTTCATTAAGAAAACAGAAAGAGAGGAAGCCAACAACTTAATGGATCATCTCAAGCAACTGGAAAAGGAAGAACATTCCAACCCCAAACCTAGTAGAAGAAAAGAAATAACCAAAATTAGGGCAGAATTAAATGAAATTGAAAACAAAAGAATCATTCAGAAGATCAACAAAACAAAAAGTTGGTATTTTGAAAAGATTAACAAAATTGATAAACCTTTGGCCAACTTAACCAGAAATAGAAAAGTAAAATCTCTAATATCTTCTATCAGAAATGATAAAGGAGAAATAACAGACACTTCAGAAATTCAAAAAATCTTCAATGATTGCTACAAAAGTCTCTATTCCCAGAAACATGAAAATCTAAAAGAAATGTACCAATACCTGGAAGCACACCACCTTCCTACACTCAACCAGAAAGAATTAGAAATCTTGAATAGACCTATAATCACTGTAATAGCATCAACAATAAGAAATCTCGCTAAAAAGAAAAGTGTGGGAGCAGATGGATTCATATCTGAATTCTATCAAACCTTTCAAGAGGAACTAGTGCCTATATTATACAACCTTTTCCAAAATAGAAAAAGAAGGAATACTTCCCAACACATTCTATGAAGCAAATATCACCCTGATACTCAAACCAGTATAGGATCCAAGAAAGAAAGAAAATTATAGACCAATATCATTAATGAATATTGATGCAAAAATATTCAATACGATCTTCACAAACAGAATTCAACAACACATCAACAAAATCGTATAACATAATCAAATTGGTTTTATTCCAGAGTTACAGGGTTGGTTCAACTTATGCAAATCTATAAATATAATAAATCACAACAATAAAATAAAAAACAAAGACCATATGATTCTCTCACTTGATGCAGAAAAGGCGTTTGATAATATCCAGCATCTTTTCATGATCAGAATTCTTAAGAAAATAGGCATGGAAGGGACATTTCTTAAATTGATAGAGGCCATCCACAGCAAACCCACAGCCAATATCATATTGAATGGTGTAAAATTGAAAACATTTCCACTCAGATCAGGAATAAGGCAAGGATGACCAGCATTTCCATTGCTATTCAACATAGTAATGAAAATCTTAGCCATCAAAATCAGGCAAGAAAAGGTGATCAAGAGTACCCAAAAAGGGTTAGAGGGTCAAACTCTCACTCTTCTCTGATGATATGATTCTATACCTGAAAAATCCCAGGGACTCAACTTCAAAACTCTTAGAAGTGATCAAGGAATACAGCAGCATCTCAGGATACAAAATCAATACTTACAAGTCAGTAGCTTTTTTATATGCCAACAATAGTCAAGCTGAAAAAACAATCAAGAACTATATTCCTTTTATAATAGTGCCAAAGAAGATGAAATATCGGAATTTACCTAATAAAGGATGTGAAAGATATCTATAAAGAGAACTATGAAACTCTGAGAAAAGAAATAGCTGAAGATGTTAACAAATGGAAAAACATACCACGCTCATGGCAAGGAAGAATCAACATTTTTAAAATGTCCACACTACCCAAAGCAATCTACAGATGTAATGCAATCCCTATTAAAGCACCATTGTCATACTTTAAAGAACTTGAAAAATTAATACTTCATTTTACATGGAATCAGAAAAAACCTCAAATAGCAAATACATTACTCAAAAATAAGAACAAATCAGGAGGTATCACATTACCAGACTTCAGGCTATACTATAAATTTAGAGTGATCAAAACAGCATGGTACTGGCACAAAAACAGAGCAGTAGATTTATGGAACAGACTAGAGAACCAAGAGAAGAACTCAGTTGCTTATCATCATTTGATCTTCAACAAGCCTATCAAAAGCATTCAGTGGGGGGAAGACTCCCTATTTAAAAAATGGTGCTGTGTGAACTGGCTGGCGACCTGTAGAAGACTGAAAACTGGACCCCCACCTTTTACCATTAACAAAAATCGATTCTCACTGGATAAAACATTTAAACTCAAGACATGAAACTATAAAAACACTAGAAGAGAGTGCAGGAAAAACACTTGAAGAAATTGGCCTGGGAGAATATTTTATGAGGAGGCCTCCCTGGGCAATTGAAGCAACACCAAAAGTATGTTACTGGGATCTGATCAAACCAAAAAGCTTTTGCACAGCCAAGAGCACAGTAAGTAAAGCAAACAGACAACCTTCAGAATAGGAGAAGATTTTTCCAGGTTATGCTTCTGACAAAGTTCTGATAACTAGAATCTACAGAGCACTCAAACTACTCAATAAAAAAAGAACAAATAACCTCTTTGGATGTGGGCAAGAGACTTGAACAAAAATTTCTCTGATGAAGACAGGTGCATGGCCTACAAAAATTGCTCATGATCCTTAATCATCAGAGAAATATAAATGAAAAACTCTTTGAGATACCATCTAACTCCAGTAAGATTAGCCCACATTACAAACTCCCCAAACTACAGAAGTTGATGTGGATGCAGAGTGAAGGGAACACTTCTACACTGCTGGTGGGAATGAAAGCTAATACATCCTTTTTGGAAAGAAGTTTGGAGAACAATCAAGGAAGTAAAAGTAGACCTACCATTTGATCCTGCAATTCCTCTACTAGGCATATACCCAGATGATCAAAAATTATTTTACAACAAAGACATTTGCACCAGAACATTTATTGCAGCCCAATTCATAATAGCCAAGACATGGAAATAGCCCAAGTGCCCAACGATCCATGAATGGATTAACAAATTGTTGTATATGTACACCATGGAATATAATGCAGCCATAAAAAAGACCTCACATCTTTTATGTTTACCTGTATGGAGCTGGAACATATTCTTCTTAGTAAAGTATCTCAAGAATGGAAAAAAATGTATCCAATGTACTCAATACTACTATGAAATTAATATATAATCACCTATATACTCCTATGAATGGCAAAATATAACTATAGTCTAGAAAGTAGAAGGGAAGAGGAGAGACAGGGGAGGGAAAGGGGGACATGGGAGCAGGGAGGATATTTGGGGAGACCTCATCTAATGTGGATGATGTAATGGTATACTTCAAAACTATTAAGAAATGATTATAATTGTGATAAATCTGTTACTTAGTTCAATGTAAGCATTTCACATTATATACTGAAGCAGTACCATAAACCCCATAAATGCCTCAATGTACAAAGTTATGATTTAATAAAAAATAGTAATAAAAATAAAGTAGGGTAGTACCTGTGGCTCCGTGGGTAGGGAGCTGGCCCCTCATACCGAGGGTGGCAGGTTCAAACTTGGACCTAGCCGAACTGCAACAAAAAAATAGCTCAGCATTGTGGTGGGTGCCTGTAGTCCCAGTTACTCACAAGGCTGAGGCAAGAGAATCACCTAAGCTCAGGATTTGTAGGTTGCTGTGAGCAGTGTGATGCCACGGCACTCTACCAAGGGCGATAAAGTGAGACTCCATCTCTACAAAAAAAAAATAAATAAATAAAAATAATGATAATAATAAATGTAAACTAAAATACATAAATAAAATTTTAAAAATAAGGAAAAAATAAAAAGTTTCAACCCATAGGTATCTTTCTCACTGGTCAGTTTGAATCAAGTGGGAAATATTGTTGCTGCCCCCACAGAACTATAGGATTTCACAGAAGTGGAAATTTCCAGGTCCTAGGAATTTTTTTTTTTTTTTTGCAGCTTTTAGCCAGGGCTGGGTTTGAACCCACCACGTCTGGCATATGGGGTCAGTGCCCTACTCCTTTGAGCCACAGGTGCTGCCCAGGTCACAGGAATTTAAGTCTACAAATTCCTAAGAGCTGAATTACCATGGAGAGGACCCTGCAGGTATATCATGGGATCTCCTTGAGAAGACCTCTGTTCTCCTAGACCTCACCTTTCCTGGGTATCCACTCTCATTGGTACCAATATTCAGTATTACCATTCTCTTCTGCTATAATAGAATACCATATACTAGTTAATTTATAAAGAAAAATGTTTATTTGCCTTTCAGTACTAAAGGCTGGAAAGTTAAAAAGCATGGTAGTGGCATTTGGAAATGGTCATCCTTTGGCAGAAGGATAAAGTCAAGAAAGCATGTCTGAGAAAGTACTTGCTTTTATAACAAATCCACTCTGGTAATAATGGCTTCAATCCATTGGTGAAGACAGGGCCCTCATGGCCTAATCACCTCTTAAAAATCCCATCTGTTATTTTGTTACAATGGCAATGAAGGTTCCAAATTATGAACTTTTAGAGAATAAATGTAAACCATAGAAGCCATAAACTAACAACTCCAGATTTCTTCCCAAAAGAATGGCCTGGCATGGTGTCTCATGCCTGTAATCCTATCACTCTGAGGCCAAGGCAGGAGGATTGCTTGAGGTCAGGAATTTGAGATTAGCTAAGAAAGAGTGATACCCCACCTGTACAAAAAAATAGAAAAATCATGTGGTCATGGTGGTGCCTGCCTGCATATAATCCTAGCTACTCTGGAAGTTGAGGCAGGAGCATCTCTTGAGTCCAGGAGTTTGAGGTATCAGTGAGCTATCATTGAGGCAAGAAAGTAAAAGCAGAGCTAAAGATCTGTCCTGGCCACTCTGTACAGGCATTAGCCAGTCTGTAACACTCCACTGCAGCAAATGTCTCTGTTATCTGTATCTTTCTCTTGCAAGGCACTGGGCCTAGATAATAACCTTGCAACTTCCTTAGCCTTCCCTCGCCCTTGAAGACAGGTAGGCCGCCCGGTGTCAAGGGCGCGGGCAGATCTGTCCTTCCCTCAAGTCCCACGACTTTCACGTTTGTCATGTATCTCACATCTTTTATGACTCTCACATGCACCCTAGCCCTAAAAAATGTATAAAAGAAAGGCAAGAGATTGGGTTGGTGGGCTCAGTTTTTAGGACACTAGTCCGCCAAGTCTCCTGGCCGGAATAAACTCACTGCTTCCCCTATCGACTGGTGCCTGGAGTCTTCTGTCTGCATTGGTTTTCCTGCTACATCATGATACCATTGTACTCTAGTCTGGTAACAGAGGGAGACACTGTCTCAAAATAAATAAATAAATAAATAAATTGATATCATTTGCAACAGCATTTGGAAAAGTTCAAACCTAAGAGCACTCAAAAACAGTAAATATTGTGATGAAAGTAAATCAAGAAGACATTTATACATTCAATGACTATACAGGCTGAGTGTTTTGTAGTCGAGAACTGGCTAAAGAGATTACAGGGTCACTGACTTCCATAAGTATTCCTTTGAAAGAACTGAAATGTCATGGTATTACTCCTTAGAGCAATTGATGCCCCAAGGCATTATTGAAAATAATAGAATAATCAACAAGTAATCAGGGGAGCTTAAAATCTGGGTATGGTCACAGTCTAATAGAACACTTCCAAACCACTGTCAGCCCACAGTAACTATGGGAATATCAAAAGTTGCACCTCCCTGAGAAACAACACTTCATGGTGGAAAATATACTTTACTAAATTAATTCAGTGTTATAGTGAAAAACTCAGTAGCTACTGTGAGCAGGACAAAAATAAAATAATTTCTATAGGCTAAGATTGGTCTATAAAATTGTACATTTATTTTATATTATAAAGAGAGAAGAGAGGGGAGAGTGTGGAGAAAGGGAGAGCAGAGAGCAAGAAGATGGTATTGCATGCCAAAGAAAGAAAAAGGAAGAATGTCAATGCTAAAGTCCAGTGAGTAGTTAAATAATAGGGGGACAAAAAGGTAATTGTAGCCAAATTGACAAGGTATTGTGATACTATTGTGATGGCTTTTCTGGATACTAAAGAACTACTTGAGGCTAAAAACAACAAATTATAAAAGACAAAGGAGCTAATGAATGTTAAAAGCAGAATTTATATTTCCTTTTGTTCTGCTGGGCTCCTCAGTGGTTTGTGAAAACAGAAATTCACAAGGATGAGGGGCTGCTAGCAGGAGAAAAAAAGCAGGCAGACAGATTTTAGTTCTTATTAAAAAACCTTTTTTTTTTTTTTTTTTTTTTTTGAGACAGAGTCTCACTCTGTTCCCCCTGGGTAGAGTGGCATTGTGTTATAGCTCACAGCAACTTCAAACTCTTGAGCTCAAGAAACCTCTTCCCTCAGCCTCTTGGGGTAGCTGGGGTGACAGACATTTGCCACAATGCCTGGCTACTTTAATAAAGATGAGGTCTTACTCTTGCTCAAGTTGGTCTTGAACTTCTGGGCTCAAGTGATCCACCTGCCTCAGCCTCCCATAGTGCTAGGATTACAGGTGTAAGCCACCACACCTAGCCAATAATTTTTTATTATTTCACAATAAAGACTGACTACCCTTACATCCAACCAGTCACTAAAAAACAAAAAGGTATCAATAATTAACCCCATAGCAGGGAACCAGTACCCAGAGTTGCTACAATATATTATCTAAAATACCAATGTTGGGAGCTAAGACAGTAGAACAGAAGCAACTAGCACAAGCCACTCCCACAGGGAACATCTAAAGTAGTGAGGAGACAATGACCTTCAGATGGATTATCTAAGAGATAGCACTGGAAATCAACAGCAATGGGAAGCACCAAAAGCAAAGGAGAGGGAAGTAGGGCAGCCTGCTTGGCCAGATCAGTGGTAGCTGGGAGAGGCACCTATACTTTGGAAAGAAAAAGGAGATAGACCCTTGGGGCTCCAAACTCCCACTTTAGACTTTGCAATCCTAGCTACAATAGGGCCCTTGCACCTTGCAGACCTTGAGACCAAGCTCATATCGGGAGCTGCTGAGAGATTAGACAGCAGCATTGCTCCAGAAAGGGGCCAGCAGGATCCTGTGGACTTCTGTGCCCTGAGTGCTGCAGCCAATGTCATTCCAGGAGACCAGTCTCAGAGCACTCCATCTGCCCAGGAGCCAGCCCAAAAAATGGTGCTGGGAGAACTGGATAACCACATGTAAAAGACTGAAGCTGGACCTACACCTTTTACCACGTACAAAAATTGGCTTAAGATAGATAAAATATTTAAATCTAAGGCATGGAACAATAAAAATATTAGAAGAAAGTGTGACAAAAACTGTTGATGATGTTGGATTGGGGAAAGATTTTATGACAAAGACTTCAGTGGTCACTACAACAACAAAAATTAACAAAGGGGACTTAACTAAGCTGAAAAGCTTCTGCACAGCTAAGGACACAAGTAAAGCAAAAAGACAACCTTTAGGATGGGAAAAGTTATTTGCAGGTTATCAATCTGACAAAGAGTTGATAACTAGAATCTACAGAGAACTCAAATTAATCAACAAAAAATCAAGCAAACGATCCCATCTACTACTAGGCAAGAGATATTAAGAGACACTTCTCTGATGAAGACAGATGAATGGCTAACAAACATATGAAAAAATGCTCATCTTCCCTGATCATCAGAGAAATGCAAATCAAAATCACCCTGAGTAGCCGGGCGCTGTGGCGGGTGCCTGTAGTCCCAGCTACTTGGGAGGCTGAGGCAAGAGAATCGCTTGAGCCCAAGAGCTGGAGGTTGCTGTGAGTTGTGACTCCACAGCACTCCACCGAGTGCGATAGAGTGAGCCTCTGTCTCCACAAAAAAAAAAAAAAACCAAACCACCCTGAGATATCACCTAACCCCAGTGAGAATGACCCACATCACAAAGTCTCAAACATGCAGATGCTGGCATGTATGTGGAGAGAAGGGAACACTTTTAAACTGTTGGTGGGAATATAAATTAATACAACCTTTTTTGAAGGAAGTATGGAGAATCTTCAAAGAGCTCAAATTAGAACTCCCATTTGATCCTGCAATCAGATTCCCAGGAATCTACCCAGAAGAAAAATCATTTTATTACAAGGATATTTGCACTATACTGTTTATCACAGCTCAATTTACAATTGTCAAAATGTAGAAACAACCTAATGCCCATCAACTCAGGGATCAATTAACAAGCTGTGGTATATGTATACCATGGAATACTATTCAGTCATTAAAAAAGATAAAAGACTTTACATCTTTTGTATTAACCTGGACAGAGCTGGAATGCATTCTACTTAGTAAAGTATTACAAGAATGGAGAAGCAAGAATCCAATGTACTCAAATCTAATATGAAGCCGGTATATGATCTATTACATACTCCCATAAAAGAAAAACTCAAATCAATTCAAGATGGGGGACAAGGGAACAAGGGAGCAGGGAGAGGAGAGGATAGGGAATGAGGGTTTACAGTGTATGGCATACTGCTTAGGGGTGGGACACAAAAGAATATGTATTTGCAGCTGTACCCCAGTACTAGTATTGCCACCTCAACTCCACCTCAGATCACCAAGCATTAGATTCTCATAAAGAGCACCCAACTTAGATTCCTCATGTGCACAGTTTACAGTAGGGTTAGTGTTCCTATGAGAATCCAATGCCTTCACAGACCTGACAGGAGACAGAGCTTACACTGTGATATGAGCAATGCAGAGTGGCTATAAATACAGATCAGATTAAGGTTTGCCCATTTACTGGCAGCTCACCTCCTACTGTGCAGTTCAGTTCCTAATAGGCAATGGGCTGGTACTAGTTCATGGCCCAGAGGCCAGGGACTGCAGAGATAGGGGAAACCTACCCTCTCTAGAGGCAAGGCTCTGGCACACCCACACCTCTTGCCAGAGCATTTTAACCACAGCCCTCAGCCACAAAATAAGCCTCAGAAAATTTCTAAAAGTTAAAATGATACTATGTTTCATTTAGAAGTAGATAATATCACTTCCAGGAGGAAATTTCAAAACCATATATAAATACATTAAAGTAAAACAGTTTTTTGATGAATGATCTTTGGGTCAATGATGAAATCAAGATGGAAATTAAAAAAAATTCATTGAATGACAATAATGACACAATCTACCAATTTTTTCCTGGGATAAAAAAAAATGCTAAGAAGGAAATTCATAGCACTAAATATATACATCAAAAAGACAAAAAGATCACAAATTAACAACCTAATGTCACACCTTAGAGAACTGGAAAAATAAGAAGAAACTCAAGTCAAAGAAGACAAGAAATAAAAATAATCAGAGCATAAATAAAATTGAAACAAACAAACAAAAAAAACTACAACAAAACGGGTAAATCAAAAATTTGGTTCTTTGTAAAGATAAACAAAATCAACAGACCACTTCTTAGGTTGACAAAGAAAACCAGACATGATTCAAATAAGCTCAGTTACAAATGGAAAAAGGGACATAATTTATATTATAGAAACACAAAAGATCATCTGAGACTACTGTGGACAACTCTCAGCACATAAACTAGAAAATCTAGATAAATTGAATACAATTTTGGAAATAACTTCCCAAGCTTGAATCAAGGAGAAACAGAAATCCTGAACAACCTATACAAATAGCAAGATTGAATAAATAACAACAACAGAAAAACCCTGGACCAGATGGATTCACAGCAAAATCTACTGGACCTTTAAAGAAGAACTGATACCTATCCTATTGAAACTGGTTCATAATACTGAGAAGGAGGAAGTCTTCCCTAACTCATTCTACAAATCCAGTATCACCATAATACCAAAGCCAGAAAAGGACACAACAAAGAAAGAAAACTACAAACCAATAGTCCTCAACAAAATACTAGCAAATTGAATCCAAGAGCACATCAAGAAAATAATTCAACATGATCAAGTGGGTTGAATACCAGAGATGAAGGGATGTTTCAACATATGCAAATTAATAAATGTGATTCATCATGTAAACAGAATTGGAAACAAAGACCACATGATCATCTCAATAGATGGAGAAAAAGCATTTAATAAAATCTAGCACCACTGGGGGGGGAGGAGCCAAGATGGCAATCTATAGCCAGCGTTCTGCAGAGGTTCCCATCCAGAAGGAGAGTTAAAGGACAGAAACTCAGCAAGAAAGCCGACGGTTTGGATCTGAGCCAAAAGAAAAGGTTGAAGAATGTACATCAACCCTGCTGGGGTGACCTGAGACCCCGAGGACACAAACAAAAAGGTACAGAGCACATTACCAAGTGGACAGGAGCCCCCTCCCCCATGAGAGCCGCTTGTAGTATACTCCATACCTCCATACAAACAAGCGAGCAGAGTTCAGATGTCCTCCCACTCTACCCC